>LYNE01007966.1:4839-19677 GCA_001662545.1 Rosa x damascena
ATCCCTATTTGCTTATACTACTAACGATCTTTTCAGGGTTAAATTATGCGCTTGCTTTGAGCGTATCAGAGACCATACTCACTTGCTTCTACGAAGGTCTCCTACCTCTGGAATGTGACATGCTTGATGTTGCAGCTGGAGGAGCCTTTGTTGACAAATCACCTACAGCTGGGAAAGAGTTCATTGCCAATCGTGCCCTAAACGCTCACCAATATTAGGGTGTAGGACATACCACTCGCAGAGTACATGAGATTAGTACCAATTCTGCCATTGAGGACAAGCTGAACAAGCTTACTCTGATGATGAATCAAGTCGTAAGTACCAAAGGACCCATGCAAGCTTGTGGGGTGTGTTCTATGCAAGGGCACATAAATGATCAATGCCCCCAACTGATTGATAATGGAGGATGGGAGTCCCTAAATGCCATAGGTGGATTTCAAGGAGGTCCCCCACGTCCAAGGTATGATCCTTATTAGAATACCTACAACCCTGGATGGAGGGACCATCCCAACTTCAAGTGGACCAATAATGAGAACGTTCAGAATCCCCTTGGTGGTAACTTTCAACGTCCTCAAGGGCCACCTTTTCAAAGGCCTTATATGCATACTCAACAGGCCTCAGGTAGTTCGAATCCTAACTATGACAAAATGTTTGAGGCACTCACCACTTCTACTCAGGCTTTGGTCTAAGGACAACAGACCCATACAAAGGATATTGCAGATCTTAAGAAGCAAAAGAAGCAAATGGACCAAGTTGTGGACTTCATGAGCAAGATTCATGAGGCTGGAAAGCTCCCTAGTAACACAATACCCAATCCAAACGGTCATATGGAGAATGCATCTATTGTGACTACTAGGAGTGGACGAGTGTTTGTGGATCAACCTAAGAAATCCAAGGAAGCCCAAGTAGTTATTGAAGTTGAGGAAGAGCAAGAGTCCACCAAGTTAGGCCTTGAAAAGGACCCTGCAACGTCCAGGGTAGAAGCTAGGACGTCCTCACCTCCAACAGCAATTTCGGAAAACAAAGGTAAAGACTCTAACTTATCGAATTCGGTTATTGCTAACCCTTCTTCCTCTTGCATGCCCTTCCCACATAGATTTGCTAAATCTAAGAAGGATGAGAGTGACCAAGCTATCTTGGAAACTTTCAAGAAGGTGCAAGTGAACTTACCTCTCCTTAAGGCCATCAAGTAAGTGCCTAAGTATGCTAAGTTCCTAAAAGAGCTTTGTACCACAAGGAGGATAAACCGTGAGAAGGAGGTGGTAAAGGTAAGTGAGAACGTCTCTACCTTAATTCAGAGGAAGCTGGCTCCCAAATGCAAGGATCCTGAAAGTTTCACCATTCCATGCACTATTGGTAACTCTAGATTTAAGAATGCCATGTTAGACCTAGGAGCCTCTGTTAACATTATGCCTTATTCTGTTTATGAAACCCTAGGTCTAGGATAGCTTAAATCTGATAATGTTATCATTCAGTTAGCTGACAGGTCCAATGCATACCCTAGAGGTTTGTTGGAAGATGTGCTTGTGCAGGTTAACCATCTTATCTTTCCAGCTGACTTCTATGTGTTGGAGATGGAGGACTCCCCTATGAGTTCAACACCATTACTATTGGGTCGCCCTTTCTTAAGGACGGCTAGGACAAAGATAGACATGTATGCTAGATCTCTCACCATGGAATTTGATGGTGATGTTATTGGCTTCAAAGATTTTGAAGCCATGAGGTACCCTCTTGATGTTCATGATTGTTTTTCTATTGATATTCTGGACAACCTTGTACAGAAAATGTTCGATATCATGAATGAGGATACTTTGGTCACTACACTCGAACAAGGAGTGGGCTACACCAAAGATGGTGTCATAATCCAAGCGGACATGCTTAGGGAAACTTGTGAGGACAAAATTGTTGCAAATGTGTCCTTCCTTGAGGCATCACCCTTCGTAGGTAAGTCTACTCCACTCTTGTCCGTTCAATTATCCGCTAATAAGATTTTACCTTCAGTGGTCCAGGCACCAGAACTTGAGTTTAAACCTCTTCCAGACCATTTGAAGTATGTCTACTTAGGGGACAAGGAGACCTTACCAGTGATTGTGTCCTCTGCACTTAAGTCTTCACAAGAGGAGAGATTAGTGGAGATATTGAAGCAACACAAGACCGCTATAGGATGGACATTGGCGGATATCAAGGGAATCAGCCCTACTACTTGCGTCCATAGGATACTTCTTGAGGAGGGAACCAAACCCACTAGAGAGGCTCAACGTCGACTCAACCCTCCTATGATGGAAGTTGTGAAGAAGGAGGTCATCAAACTCCTAGATTGTGGCGTAATCTACCCCATTTCAGATTCCAAATAGGTGTCCCCAGTTCAAGTCGTACCTAAGAAGTCAGGGGTGACTGTTGTGAGGAATGCTGAGAACGAACTGGTGCCCCAAAGGACAGTTACTGGCCACAGAGTTTGTATTGACTATAGAAAGCTCAATGCCACCACAAGGAAAGATCACTTTCCTCTCCCATTCATTGATCAGATGCTTGAGCGACTAGCTGGACATGATTATTACTGCTTCTTGGATGGCTACTCAGGCTACAATCAGATTGCCATAGCAAATGAGGATTAAGAGAAAACAACGTTTACTTGCCCCTTTGGAACATTCGCCTATCGTCGCATGCCCTTTGGACTCTGCAACTCACCAGGTACATTTCAAAGGTGTATGGTAAGTATCTTTTCAGATTATATTGAGAAAATCATAGAAGTATTCATGGATGATTTTTCTGTTTTTGGAAAAAGTTTTGATGATTGTCTTAATAATCTGGAAATAATCTTGAAGCGTTGCATGGAAACTAACCTTGTGTTAAACTGGGAGAAATGCCATTTTATGGTTAGGTAAGGGATAGTCCTAGGACATATTGTCTCTTCTAGGGGTATAGAGGTGGATAAAGCTAAAGTGGACCTTGTGCGTTACTTACCATCTCCCACTTCTGTGAGAGAGATTCGATCTTTTCTTGGCCATTCAGGGTTCTACAGAAGGTCTATCAAGGACTTCTCCAAGATTTCAAGACCTCTATGCCAACTACTCCAAAAGGATGTGACGTTTACTTTTGACAAGGAGTGTCAAAAAGCTTTTGACAAGCTTAAGGAGTTGTTGACGTCTGCCCCCATCATGTTACCTCCAGATTGGTCCTTGCCCTTTGAGTTGATGTGTGATGCCTCTGACTACGCAGTTGGAGCTGTTTTAGGGAAAAGGAAGGACAAATGACCCTATGCCATCTACTACGCCTCAAGAACTCTTAATGATGCACAAATGAATTACTCTACTACTGAAAAAGAGCTTCTTGCAGTGGTGTTTGCCCTTTAAAAATTTCGTTCTTACTTAGTTGGTACTAAGGTTGTTATCTATACAGATCATGCAGCTCTCAAGTACCTCATGACCAAGAAGGAGGCGAAGCCAAGGCTTATTAGATGTGTCCTACTCTTACAAGAATTCGATACGGAGATAAATGACAAGAAGAGTAGTGAGAACTTGGTAGCTGACCACTTGAGTCGTTTGGTGCATGCAGAAGACCCTCTCCCTCTGGTAGAGACGTTTCGAGATGAGCAACTTTTTGGAATCCAGGTAAGTGAACCATGGTATGCAGATATTGTGAACTACATTGTCTCTAAGAAGATTCATGATACCATGTCACGTGCTCATAGAGATAGGCTTAAGAAAACTGTTAAGCAATATGTTTGGGATGAACCTTATCTGTGGAAATATTGCTCTGATCAATTGATTAGGAGATGTGTACATGAACATGAACATAACGCCATACTTTCTTTTTGCCATTCTAAAGCATGTGGGGGTCACTTTGGGTCTAAGAAGACTGCATTTAAAGTGTTAGAGTCTGGGTTCTTTTGGCCAACGTTATTTAGGGATGCATATGCCTATTGTTTAACTTGTGATAGATGCCAAAGAATCGGAAATCTAAGTTCTAGAGATCAAATGCCTTTATCTAACATCATAACTGTTGAAATATTTGATGTCTGCGGTATAGATTTCATGGGCCATTTTCCTTCATCTTTTGGATTTCTCTATATCTTACTTGCTGTGGATTATGTTTCGAAATGGGTGGAGGCAAAGGCCACTCGAACTAATGACTCTAAGGTTGTTGCAGATTTTATCAAATCTAACATCTTTAGCAGGTTTGGAATGCCTAGAGTCCTTATTAGTGATGGTGGATCCCATTTCTGCAATCGAATGATTGAGGCATTGTTGAAGAAATATGTGGTTACACATAAGGTTTCTACACCTTATCACCCCCAAACAAGTGGGCAGGCTGAGGTCTCCAATCGTGAGATAAAGAGGATATTGGAAAAGACTGTGAACTCTAACAGGAAGGATTGGTCCCTACCCTTGGAGGACGCTTTGTGGGCTTATAGGACTGCTTACAAGACTCCCATTGGAATGCCACCCTATCGAATTGTGTATGGCAAACCTTACCATCTGCCTGTGGAGTTAGAGCACAAAGCTTGGTGGGTAGTGAAGCAGTTTAACATGGACCTTGATGAGGCTGGGCTTCATAGAAATTTACAATTGCAAGAGTTGGAGGAGATAAGAAATGATGCTTTCGAAAGTGCTAGGATCTATAAAGAGAAGACAAAGGCCTTCCATGATAAGATGATTCGTGGAAAGACTTTTGTTGTAGGCCAGAAAGTTATTCTATTCCATTCTCGTCTTAAACTCTTCCCAGGTAAGCTTCGTTCTCGTTGGATTGAACCTTTCACTATTACTAATGTGTTTCCTCATGGAGCTGTGCAGATAAAGAGTGAACAGACTGGCAACGAGTTCAAAGTGAATGGCCACCGCCTAAAGCCTTATTATGAGGCGTTTGTGGAGCATGAAGTGGAGGATGTACCTATCCAAAGTGCCCCACAACCTGAGGATTAAATGGAGGTACAAGTCTAGGCTGAAAGACTATAAACATTAAGCTCTGCTTGGGAGGCAACCCAATTCAGAAGTAGCTGTGAAGGAGTCTACACACGCAGATTTGATCTCTCTTTCCCTATTTCTTTTCAATTTTATTCTTTGTTTTAGTAGCTATTTTCGTGAATCTCAACCCTATATGCTTCTTTGTTTCATTGCATGCTTATGATTGATTACATTGAGGACAATGCAATATTTAAGTGTGGGGGAAGGGATTTATACTTTTGTCTTGAGTCATATATTGAAAAATACAAAAAATCGAAAATTGTCAAAAATAAAAAATAAAATAAAATAAAAAAATTTCGTTGCTTTTATTGAGTCATTGAGTCATTTTTGGGTGAAATAATTTCTTCATCATAAGCGCATCTATTAAGGTGTGATGTCTTAGGTCTGGATTGGATCCGAGAAGTGCTAGCAAAGGGTCTCATCCCCTGCTAAACAAGTGAGCTGAGTTCCGCCAAAATTGGTCCCTTCCTTACCTGGTCACATCCCAAAGGAGTTACCGAAAGGAGAAAGGAAATAACCCTAGTCCAAAACACTTGTTGGTGTCTGTCTTAGTCTTTGTTTTTATTTTTGTGAGTCATAGGATGCCTTTCAACTGTTTAGGAAGATTCTATATCTCTGAAATTATGGCTAAAAGAGGATCACAATATTGAGATGATTTTAAAATGGTATTCTTTGGTTAATTGAGATATATGAAAAGTGTGTGCATATGTAGTGGATATGGATTTCGTGACCTTGGTACAGAATATGAGCATGTTAAGATGAGTTTTTATTCATAAAAGCCCATGTGAGATATTTGAGCCATGTCCCTTTTCTTGGAGTGATAAAGGAAAAATATATTCTTATTTTCTTGGCGATGTTTTGATGATCTCATTATTCTTTCATTTGATTGATTGCTTGCCATAGATTAAGTTTGATGGACTAGAGAATGCTAGAATTCACTCTTGTGCTTGTTGAGACTTTTATCAATACATGGCCCTGCATGATTCTGGAAGGGATAGAGGCACCCTAGGAACTACCACCATTGCCATATAAGCTTGTGTCCTCATTTGTGCATGTCGTGGGACTCCCTTAGTTAAACCCCTTTGAGCCTACATTAAGTCTTTCCTTTCATCACCCTGAAAATCTCTGACCAGAACCTTAGTATAGTTACAACCTTACCCTTTGTTCTAAGAACTTAGTAGAGCTAATTTTGAAACTTTACTTGAGGATTACTTGAGGATTTGGCGTCAATGACGAAGGATGAGAAGAGGTTAAAGTTCAAGTGTGGGGGTAGACTTGTCCACAAGAAAAAAATATGTGAAAGCTGTGAAAAAGAAAATGAAAAAAAAAAAATGTACGGCTAAGAAAAAGAAAAAGAAAAATATGTCTATGGATTTTAGTCCCCCATACTTGGTGAGTTTGGAGTTTACTTTGAATTCAATGCCCACTATCGAAAAATTTGGCCTTTGTTCAAACCACTAGAGTTCAAAGAATGTTTAGAATGAAGTTTGGGTCCAACATAAAGACATTTGGCCCTTTTATAAGGCCCAAGGAAGGACATGACGTTCTGCTATGCCTTGGTGGATTTCTAGAAGTCTCTCTACATCAGCATGAGCTCAGCTAGGTTTTTAGGACACTTTGTTAAATTTCTTACCCTTTGTTTCTTTAAACCTTGAGCCTTGGCCCCATTACAACCTTTAAGAAGACCTTCTTGATCCTTAAGATGGGACAACCTTTGATCTATGGAGATGAGTTACAAGAGTTGAACCTATGACTTGGGTCCATATGTGCAAGTAGTTGGTATCTTTCATGAGATTTTTAAAAGAAAAATATGCAATTGTGCTTTCGTTTCATATGATATGTGATATATTTGCTATCTTTCACATATACTTGAGTGTATAAGCTTTTAAGCATTGCATTGAATTCTGAGAGAAGAAAGAGTGGATATACCTTGTGAGGATATGAATCATACTTGTTTGAAACATGCTTAATGACAGGACCCGCCCCGAATTCCACCCTGGAATCCGAGGTGGCCCTGTGGGGCCCACCTTAGGAATAACTCTACCGAAAATTCGACAGAGTCACCCCTAAAATGGACTACCCAAAACCCTGTAACAATACAATCACACTTCTAATAACCCAACCTTATTCTTCTGGAGCCACCCTGCTCCCCAAATCACAACAACTTCTCAAAAACAACAACTAACACTCAAACCATATTACATAATCCAAGTTCAAATACAACCCACAAGGTTAACAACATTTATTCCATAGGTTATCAGAGCAGTCTAAAAGCGGAAAAAGAAAAATACAATACAAGTAGGTTCCACAGTTAACCTACAAAGAAAACAGCAGCAGCAGATGCTATGCCCCGAATCCTAATAAGCTGAACCAGCTACACTGCAGACTGGACATTTGAAACCAAATGGCCCAGGAGAAAGTACATAAAAACGTTAGCGTGAGTGGACAAAAATAAATAAGTATACAGGAAGAAAAGTTTATACTTTCCCATAAGTTTAAATTATAAAATCTCGATGCATGCAACATTTATAAAACGTATTTCTTTAATTTCCAAACTCATGAAAAACATACCAGCCCCGCTGGTTAAAAGAAATCGGACTAGCCCCGCTAGTCAAGTAATGATAAAATATGGGGAAGAAATTTCACCATACGGAAGAAGGGAACCTCCCAGGCTCGGGTCGGAGTGTCCCACACTCTGGAGCATCCCATGCTCTGCTCTTACTCACCCACAAACACATAGTAAGCAGGGAGGAGTACTAATAGGCTAGCTAGCAATAAAATATAACGACCTAGGTATGGTAGGTAAAAACTATTAAAAAACCAATAAATCCTTAAGGCTTCCCCATGTCCCACGAATAAAGAACACACGGGTACGATTCCCAACCGTACCCGGAAATTCTCGTAAAGTCGTATAAACCAACAGCGTGTCCCACACGCTAAAAGGATAAATAGATTATCAATAAGGCATTCCCAATGCCAAAAATCGTAGTTCGATAAATAACGTGGAGATTTACTCCAACAAAGCTCAATTTGTAAATAACGTCTCAACTCGACGAATATAAATATAATATAAATAGTATAAATCCGGAAATCACATTGAAACCAATTCGTCGAAAATTAACCTCAATTATAAATTCGAATCCGAGCATAACAACTTAATAACCGAAGCTCACAACCGGTGTAAATCAATATTTATTTTATGAGAATCATTATTGAAAGCAAAACCACGAGATAATTCGTAATCAAATTTATATGCTCGGAAAATAATATGTTAAATAAATAGAACATGCTTTAATATATAAATGCATGCATCACTTATTTGAAAACAAAAGTCCACTCACAGTATATGGCTAACGTGGTATCCAAGCGTAAGGATCCTCGTCGAGCGATAGGTTGGTATCTCGTCTTGTACACAATTATATTCCGTAAACAACAATTGATAATTAAATATGATTCTAAAACGAAAACCGAAAACCTCACGTAAGCCAACAACTCCGATTCTCTTCCGATTCACGCCAAACTTCACTACTAATATCAATCCGTCGATTAAAGCATCCCATAAAGGAATAAGGGAAATCCGAAGGTCGGATTCCCACAAATCGACCTCCAAAACTTCTAAACTTCGGAAATTCATAATCCATGTCAAACATCTCCCAAAATTCACCAAAATCACATATTCAACATCTTCAACAATTATAGGATTTAATTAACAGAAAATTGAAATTAAAGGATGCCCTACGCCGTCACCGCCGCCGCCCATAGTGGCGGCGCCACCGCCACCGCCGGCGGCCCCAATGGCCACCAAACTTTGGCAATAGCACCTCCTCAACAGACCCATTAATTCATTCAACTACAACACATCTAAATAACAATTAAAAACGGCCGAAATCATTTGATGAACACAAACCCAGAAATTTCCAAGAACCCTAGAATTTCATTTCGTCAATTCGACTTCTACACAATAAATCATGATACAAGGCCATAGGGGAAATGATTAGTGATGAAAACCGAACCTTCGACGCCGGTTTGGTGATCGGAATCGCCGGAAATCGCCGAAAAACCAAAACTGCTACAGTGATCTTCTTGGTTCAATTCCGAGCTCCTCCGGTCGAGACACCGTGAAATACCACCATGGGCGTGAAAAGGAGGAAGAGGCGAGCCTAGGGTGTCCGGGTTTCGTCGTGGGGTGGCCGGAAACGGAGGAATTCGGAGGAGGAAGAATCGGGCCGAAAGGGGGAGGAAGAATCGGGGGAGAAGAGAGAGAAAGAGCCGGGTAAGTTTCCAAATTTGGAAACTTACCACAGTAACCCGACTATTTAAAGAACTTACTATGAACAGTAACCATGAATAGTTACTTTAGTTTTTCGCTTATAACTTTTGCATACGAGCTCCGATTTTTACGAACCACATATGCACGTTCTCGGTTTAACATCCTCTACAACTTTCATGAAGGAAATTTTCTCAAATTTTGACCCGAAAGAAAAGTCAACTTTTAGGGCCACTAAACATACTGAAACGATAGTAAAAGTGAAAATAAAGGCCGTTTACCGTCCAAATGACTAGTAAACGGGTAATTGAGATACGGGACGTTACACTTAACAGAAACCATCACCATTGTTCAAACCAAGACCTACTTGTGTATGTGTAAATTATATGTTTTAATTAACTCTCGAATGCCTAAATATTGATCCTGGTTGAGTGCTGATTTTGATGTTGTGAAAGTAAGAGATTTCTGAGACAAAATGTTAAAGGGCAATAGAGTTTTCGTTTGTTGTGTTTGAGTCTTTCGATCTTTGTTTTTGTTGAGTCTTAGTTGTGTCTTTGTTGTGATTTTGCTAATGGTAGCAAAACCTAAGTGTGGAGGAATTTGATAGGAGCATTTTAATGCGACGTTTTAACGGTTATTTCCTCATATTTACTTAGTTATTTCCTTAAATGAATTACTTTAGTTTAGGAAAGTTTCTTTTTCCGGTTTTTAGCAAGTTTCCATTTTAGTTTAGGAAAGTTTCCATTTCTCACTTTTAGAAAGTTTCTAATTTTCAATTTTGGAAAGTTTCTATTTTCGTTTTAGGAAAGTTTTTATTTTTAGTAATAGTTTCTATTTTCAGGTCCTTGGAGCTTAAAAGTGGAAATGAACTCACGAAAGGAAAGAGGAGCTAGCAAACATTAAGAGGTGTGAAGATGAGACACAAAGGGCTACACAAATGAGCAGAAATGAAGAAATAAAGTTTTCCTATTCCAACCAGGAAACCCTATTCAAAAGAGGAAAGTGTATCAAGCAAGATTCCGAAGCCAACCAAGAAGCTTGAACGAAGAAATGAAGGAAATGACGTTGGAGACCATCAAGGCTTGAAGATGACGCAACAAGGCCCAAGAACCTTCCAGGTTAAATTGGATTTTCGGCAAAAATGGATAAAGCCCATGGGAATTAGGGTTTTGTTACGTCAAAGGGATATTCTTGGAGGGATTTTGTATTTTGCCGTGATACACCAAGGAAGAATGGAGAAAATAATGTGAAAATCTAGGGAATATATTGAAGATTATGAAAGAGATTTTTAAGGGGGAAGTTTAAGGAAAGAAGAAGTGTGGACAACAAGAAAAAACTGAAAATGTGTCTAGATACATTCCCTACTTTCTCTAAAGAGTTTTGGCCGAAATTGAAGTATAAAATCAGAAAATATCTTGTATATTTTGGCAACACTAGGGGATTATTCTAGAGAATTTTGATTGGTTTGATGACACACTAGGGCTTTCTTGGCAAATTATTATTGGCGGAAGCTATGTGGAATTATTAAATTAATTCCGTGGAAAATAAAGGAGGAATAAACGGCTTGGAGACCAAGTTTGCCGTCCCCTATATATACTCACCTACTCTTGACATCTACAACCCCACACAATTCAGAAATTACTCTATATGCGAAAGCTCTCTCCATCCTCTAGTGCAAGTTCAACTTTCAAGCAAGGAAGAAGAAGAGAAGAAGGAGCCGTGAGCATCATCATCCATCATCCACCTTGAAGACTTGCTTCTAAGATTCAAGACTCCATACGTCAAGCATCCATCCCCATCTCCATCTCACGGTATAATTCGCCCTCTTTCTTTGTAACCTTTTTTGATTTCGTAGGAATTGTTTCTAGTTGACAATAATATTTGACCAAAGTTTAATTATGAAATTTTATGATTGAATGAAGATTTCAATTCCTATGATTATGATTCTAAGTTGCTTTTGTGAGTTTATTCAATTAAATTTGCTTGATTGATATCTTTTATGTGTTTATCTTATTTGGTTCGAAACATCTAGGGTTTGCATATAATTGGTACTAGATTTAAGTTTATGATTCACCTAATAGTTTTGTGAACTTGAATCAAAAGTAGTAAAGGCTTTGGACAAAGGTCGAATTTAATTGAAGATGATTGCAATTAGATGAACTTTTTCATACTAAGCTGTGCACTCGAGTTGATAGCCTTTCTCTATGTGTATTACGTTGAACATGTTATGATTAGCTAGCTTTCTAGACTTTGATTTCATGTTTGATAGGATTGATCTTTGTGCTTTCACTTAGGTTAATTAGTAAAGGAAAGTAAAACATTGGAAATCGTTTGCTTCAAATGTTTCACATGATCAACTTCTTTCTCATGATTTGGAATAATAATTGTAGGGTTGAATCAAATTTGATTATGGATTTGATTTTGATCTTTATTTCTTATGTTTCATTCTTGTATTTGTGTTTTTGTATTTACTTAATTTTATTTCTTTCTTTTAAATTTCGAAAACCTAAAACCCTAAATCCCCCTTGATTTTCGTAAATAGTATATATATGTGTAAATATTATACTTTGTTTTTATTTTAATTATTTAATTGTTTTACAATGACAGGTGTACCCTCAATTCCTGGAATAGAACGATCCCTATTTAGTATATGCTAACGATGACATTTGTAGGGTTAAGTTGAATGCTAATTTTAGTAGATCAGGTTCCTGATCTCTCATCCCTCGAGTCCAAAATTTGAATTTGGATCGAAACATGAAGTCATGTGCTGAGTTGGAGTTGATATATAAGCCTACTTTTCAGATTTCAAGCATCCAAGAAGAGAAAAATGGACATTTCTAATTTATTGTAATATATATATATTTATTTTTCCCTACATTTTCTCTCTTTTCTTCTCTCTCTCTCTCTCTCTCTCTCTCTCTCTCTCTCTCTCTCTCTCTCTCTCTCTCTTTCAGATGAAAGTCTCCACCGCTGAGAAGCTCCAGCACACCATCCGCCACCCCAACCTGCTCTCCCAACTCTCCTCTTCTCCATCAATGCCCTCACTCTCCAGCTCTCCAACCTCCACACCATCTCCAAGCTCCTCCACCACACCCTCCGCCTCTCCAAGAAGCTCCGCGACCTCGCCATCGACTGTGAAAAGATTGAGCAGCAACCCTAATCAATAATCCCAACTAGCCATTCAATTCATAATTCAAGATTCTTAGTATACCTTGAATTCACAAAACGAAGGGATACTCCCCTCGTTCTCTTCCATCACCACAAATGGTGGTTCGACGGAGGCTGAACATACCCAAATTCCTCATTTCAGCCAACTGAATGATTTGAACAGGACCAGGCATCTTGTCACCCTCCAAAACGTCATATACAAGCCCAAAACCTCCTGAATAGCTGCCGGAAAAATCCCTAAAAACCGCCTTGTACAGTGAGCTCCGTCGGCACCGAAAGAAACCAAAAACCAATTCATTCATAACTCAAGCAAAATCAACAACCATGTATACTATCGTGTAGAGCGTGAAGAAGAGATCGATTTTCGTACCTTATGCATTGCCGATGATCGCCGGAGTTGTTGGAAAAGGCATCAAAACTTCGTCGCAAAACCCTGAAGCTTCATATTTTGATTCTCTCTCCTCGATCAACGATCGGACAAACCCGTACCATAGAGACGTCGGGGTGGATGAGATGAAAGCCTTGGCGCGGGTGCGTCGGCTGGAGCTGGCCTCTCCGGCCCGTCGACCTCCAGCTCCAAATTGGGCGAAAGTGAGAAATTAGGGCTTTAATCGGGCTTGGGGAGATAGAGAGAATTAGTTAGAGAAGCTTGTGCCTACGCCGCCGATTTCGATCGAGGAGGAGGACGAGGAGCGAGATGGCGTGGTGTGGAGCTTCATATCGAAGGGAGGTGGAAGTGGTAGAAGGGGTTTCGGCGTCGTTAGCATGGTCGTTGATATATATATATATATATATATATATATATATATATATAGAGAGAGAGAGAGAGAGAGAGAGAGAGAGAGAGAGAGAGAGAGAGAGAGAGAGAGAGAGACCATATGTCTGCTCTAATTCAGCACATGACGTCATGTTTCGAGGCAAATTTAAATTTTGGACTCGAGTGATGCTATTTGAGAGATCAGGGACAACCCAAATTAATTTTAAAAAAGAGTGACCAAACTAATTTGAACCCTTAAGTTCAGGGGAGTAAATTGAATTTAATTTTTGAGAGAGAGACAGAGACACCATATGTCGGCTCTAATTCAGTACATGACGTCACGTTTCGAGACAAATTTAAATTCAGGGACAGCCCAAATTAATTTAAAAAAAGAGGGACCAAACTGATTTTAACCCTTAAGTTCAGGGGAATAAACTGAATTTAATTTTTTTTTTACTAAGCCTAATAATTTTAAAGCTTATTCTATCTTCTAATCACATGATTAACAAAAAAAAAAATTTGACTAATTAATGGTCGGATGCGCTATGTATAGTCGCTCAACCAACAAATCCCAACAATTCAGCTCAGCTAACTCAAGTACACTGACCCTCAAATAACTACGCAGTGGTCCAATCAAAATATATGAGCAAGTGGTCGAAAATTATATAAATATCGAGATCAACTGAATTCAACCCACAAACATCAAAAAAGTCTCTGTTCAAAGCTGCAACCTATAGATAAATAAAGCTGTATATATCTATTCCAGCTAAGCGATAAATGTGTGGCCGGGACGGGAGGACATTACATTAGGATTTAGGAGGGTTTAACAATTCGATCAATTAAGGCTAAATATTAGGGCTTTACGTACAGGCGTGGCTCATTAGGGCTTTACAGGCGTGGTCTCCATCTGCTACTTCCCAGACCTTTTTCATCCTGTACTCAACTCTTTCTAGCTAGCTAGCTTCTGACAGTAAATATTAGTTTACCAATTTGCATAATGATCGTTCAAGTTAGCTAACTAAGCCTCTTTCTTCATCTCGATCTTTTGAATCATATATATATATATATATATATATAATGACTTCTTACAAAATACATAATTTAATGAAAGGAGAATAGGTTAGACAAATGAATCATGGCCTTGGCCAACTTGGAACCATTCTTTTTGCACAAATTTTGGACTGCTCAGATAGTGTGGGAGAGTAGAGAATTAGATTAATATTAAGATTTGATCCCCTCTAACATAACAAATAAAAATAAATTGATTTGTGTGTGGGTGTGTCTATATATATATATATATATATATATATATAATTGCCTCATTTAGAGACCCTCCCACAATACTTGGTAGTTGAAATAGAGATAAATTTGGTCATACTTTAGAAAATATATTTAATCATCGTCTTCCTTATATTTGAGATAGATTGACCCCCTACTGAATCAATATATATATATATATATATATATATATATATATTTGTACAAATATTTGCTTGGATTGGTTTGCTTTTGAAGTAATATATGACAAAATATTTGAAGATTAATTTCACATATGAAATCTCTTGCAACAAAATTTGTGCATGTGTATAAACTATAAAGTTATAAATTTCCGCATGTATCTATATATATAACAATTGTTTATTAGTGCTAAGAAAACTGAAGACAATGATTTGATCATCAAA
>LYNE01007967.1:0-10002 GCA_001662545.1 Rosa x damascena
GGGAGATATTTGAATTTCAAGTGATGGGAGATTCTCACCACCATGGTCCTCCTTTGCTGGAGAAAATACCCTCTATGAGTGGCGGCTCGCCGGAAAAGTTTGCCAGAAAAATCGCCGGAAAAGTCGATTTGCAATTTTCTTCCAATCTCCGTGTCTTCTTCCCCTAGCTTCAAATCTCCGCATTTCAAGCCTCATATAGTCATTTTATTCTCAATGCAAGGTTTCCTACAAATAAAAGGAAATGGATTAAAAAGGACAAAATAGCATGGAAGACAAATCAATTTTCATAATTATGGGACACAATTGCACAAGTAATTTGTGAATCAACAGTAGTGGTGAGGTTCAAGGTGACAACGAGGTTCTGGCTGAGGGCGGAGGCCTTTCTTGGAGATGGTCCAGTACGGCTGCATTTGATTGGTGATATGAGAGTGAGTGAGAGAGAGAGAGAGATGAGTGGTTGTGGCTTCTTAATTAGATTAAGGTAAAAATTGTCATTTTTCTTTAAATTAGTTTAGTAAGAATAAATCCGTTGGTAGGGTAGGTGAGATAATTTTGGCCAATTTTGGTGCATTGGGTCAAGGACCCAACTCATTATTATAACAAAAATTCTGACCAAACCACCAAAATACCACCAGCACAAAATTCATTAGGTGTCTGATTACACGTATTTTTATGCATGTTATCATATCTAAAACACTAGAAATAAGCTAATCCTTGAGCAATTATAATGTAATTAATCCAATTTTATTTAGTGTAGGAAATAAGCAGAGTTTTGGATTTCGAAAGAAGTTGTACAAAAATGAAGCTAATTGGAGTTATCGACAAAAAGATGAAGAGTTAACATTGGTCAACCGGTCAATACAAGCAAATTTGTGAAAATCATTGGTTTGAGCTTAGCAAAAGCACAAGACGAAGATAAGAAAATGAAAGCAAAAGAAGGAAAGAACAAAAAAAGAAATGGTGGAGATTTGTTAATTAAACATTTAAATGGTGCTACACGTGTATTCAAAGGAATTGAAATCAAGTTGTTTAATTAATCATCAAGTCATCAATCAGCTGCAAGTGCTCTTTCATTTTCCTTCTTCTTTTATGTCATCCTCTTTATTCTCTCCTTGTCCACTCACACGCTGCCACGTGGCAGTCTCCACCCCAATTCTCACCCTCAGCGATCATGAGCCACTCACCACATTGGTATCATCTGACCATTATATCTCCTTTAATTGATAGCCACCATATATATGGAGGATGACCTAATTCTTCCCCTCTGCTCTCCAACAGTGGCGCACACCACAAAAACAGGGCAGCCCTTTGGGCTGCTCTCCTCCTCCTCCATTTTCTATATTTTCTCTAATTTTATTTTAGGAATTTAAATAAGGACTCACTCAAGCCTCAAAGAATTATCATCAAGAGCACCACACCTCCATTTTGGGTGGTTGGGTGAAAAAATTGCTTGGTTTATACTAGCTCATAGCTAGAAGTGACCAAGCTAACTCTCCCATCTCTTCCATAATTTTATTTGTTATTGATGATGTATTTGACTATGGATAGTAAGTAGTTCAATTTTGGGAGTTAGGGTTGTGAACTCATCTTGTGTAAATATTGATGCTTTAAATGAAATAAATGTAATTTCCCTTGTATGCTTTAAATCCGAATTTATTGGTCCTAACCGGCATATTTCTAGGTTTTGTCACCCTTTGAAATTATGTTGTGGGCAATTGTGATGAATAGATTGACAACTTATTAGTCTTGTGG
The DNA here is from genome assembly GCA_001662545.1 of Rosa x damascena. Lineage (NCBI taxonomy): Eukaryota > Viridiplantae > Streptophyta > Magnoliopsida > Rosales > Rosaceae > Rosa > Rosa x damascena. The sequence goes on from LYNE01007967.1 coordinate 1,753, forward strand.
CATCTAGGATTTAAGTGTGGTGACCATTTACTAGCTTAATTGTAGTTAAGCTTGCTTGGGTCTCTATTATCTTACTCTCTAGGCCTCTAATTTTGGATATTGCGGCCTTGACATGCGTAATGCCCAAATTAGAGAGTTGATTGTGGCCCTAACTGGCATAATCGATACACCGAAAGGATAATCGGTTTAGTAGTCTTAACCGATACTAGATACGGAACTTGACATATAAAGGAAATGCATGCATTTGTGAAGCTGGCATCGATATTTGTAAGATAGTTAGTATGAATCATCCGACACTCCCATGTTTCCATTAATTTGAAATCCGAATTTAATTTTCGTGTTCGTTAATTAGTTGTTTAGTTGACTTTTCGTTTGCCTTTAATTTAGTTAATTCACAATTCAAAACTTCCTACAATTTTCGACTCATTTGTACATATCCACCACTACGCTTGGTGCCTCAGAATAACATTTTTATTTATGTTCTTTTAATTTTTCCTTTATTTGCTTAGTGACTCTAGTTCTGACTACCTAAGGATTGTGGGTTAACCACTAATAATCCCCGTGGTACGATAATCTTGGGCTTAATACTTGCCTTACTTGACACAATTCGTACGCTTGCGAGAGTATATGATTCAAGTCAGTGTCCAAGTCTTGGATATACTATATTCAAAGTGCTGCTATTGGTCATAATTAGTAAGACTTACTTTTTTTGAGAAGTCCAGAGTCCCTGGTGCTGTTGCATTTAAGCTAATATGGATAGCAAGCTGAAGAATAGCTTGCAAGAAGTAAAAAGTCTCTGAAGAATAATATGGTCCAGAGTTTATGGTGCGTTGCTGAAAATTCATTGCTCATCCTTCTACTATTTGACTTCATATACTCTTCTTAATCTACTTCAGCCAAAATAAGAAGATGACAGACATTAGAGATAAAGAAGAGGAGGATTTTACCCTCCCTGTGTTTCTAACTTTCTATCGAGTTGACAACGCCAGATCAACGGCAGATAGAAACACGATGAAATTGATACCTATCTAGAAACATGATGAAATTTCTTTCGTCTGAAAAAATAAAAGGAAAAAGAAACGTGATGAAATTAATACCTTGACGTTGAGTCCTAATTACTTGTTTAAAATTTCTCCCGGGCACCTCACTTTCATCAATTATAAATTAGTCTTGGGGACTAGGAACATATACCAAATCAAGTAATCAACGTAACTCGCTCTTGGTCGTTCGCTGGAAAAATAATAAATAAAAATAAGTAAATTAAACTAGTGTGATATTTCTGTTGAGAAATTTTCTTTGGTACAACAATATCTGATATCTTGGTATACAGTTTCTCCCCAAAACAATCAGACATGGCTGTCAAAAACACATTCCGATTATTCCTAAAGCAGTTTCCATTGGTTCTTCTTCTCTTATTACTGTTGCCCTTCTCTGCAACACCATTGACCTTCAATTTCCCCAGCTTTGCCCTTGATGTTACCGCCAATGTATCTATATCTATGGAGGGAGATGCTTTGCTCGATGGGGCCCTCCGCCTCACCAAAAGTACCGTCGACTTTCAAAAGTACCAAAGCGTCGGCCGAGCGACCTATCGCCAACCCTTCCTCCTCCGCCAAAAATCCACCGGAAAACTCGCTGATTTTACATCAAGTTTCAAGTTCGCCATTGACTCCGGCAACAGCACCTCCTACGGTGATGGGCTGGCCTTCTTCATAGCGCCGGCCGGGTCCTCACTGAACTCCAGATTAGGGGAAGGTAGAAGTCTTGGCCTCCCTGTCAACACTACGCTGGAAAACTATACCATGTGGACTACTGAATACCCGTTTGTGGCGGTCGAGTTTGATATCTTCCCCAATATTATCGTTGATTGGGGTGTAAATTACACTCATGTGGGCATCGACATCAACTCCGTCAGGTCTAAAGTTACCGAGCCATGGACTGGTGGTATTATGACAGGGAATGAAAATAATGCCACAGTTACTTACAATTCCACCTCGAAAAATCTTAGTGTTGCCTTCACTACGTTTGAAAACGAAGTCCAGGTGATCAAAAAATTTTATTTCTCAGCTGATCTGCTCCAATACTTGCCCGATAGGGTCATCGTTGGTTTCTCGGCAGCAACAGGTGCTCTGACTGCTCTACATAAGATCAATTCTTGGAGCTTTGATTCAACTCCATTGGTAGATGAAAACAGCACATCAATTTTACCTGATCCAAAGGTAAAACCCAAGTCAGGAAATGCCAATGTTGGACTAGTAGTTGGGTTCGTTGTTGGGGGAGCTGTTATCTTGGCTGGTGTGTTGGGTTTGCTTTGGTTCATCTTCTGCAGGAAGAGGAAGGAAACAGCTGATGCAAGTAGTGATGATGATACTGGGATACTTCATGATTTGATCCCTGAAGAATTCGAAAAGGGGACAGGCCCAAAGAAGTTTTCGTACAATGAATTGGCCCTTGCAACTAGTAATTTTGAAAAGGGAGAAAAGCTTGGGGAGGGAGGGTTTGGTGGAGTTTACAAGGGCTTCATCAAAGATATGAACACGTATGTAGCTGTTAAGAAGATATCAAGGGGGTCTAAACAAGGGCTGAAGGAGTATGGAGCAGAAGTGAGTATCATTAGTCGGCTAAGGCATCGGAATCTGGTCCAACTCATCGGTTGGTGTTATGAAAAGAAACTCCTACTTATCTACGAATTTATGCCCAACGGTAGCTTGGATTCTCATTTGTTCAAAGAAAAAAGTTTGTTAACTTGGGATGTAAGATACAAAATTGCACATGGATTGGCCTCGGGATTGCTCTATCTACACCAAGGATGGGAGCAATGTGTGCTGCACAGGGATATCAAATCCAGCAATGTTATGCTGGATTCCAATTTTAACGCGAAACTTGGAGATTTTGGGTTAGCCAAACTTGTAGACCATGGAAAACTATCGAAAACAACAATTGTGGCCGGAACCATGGGCTACATGGCTACGGAATATGTTACAACGGGAAAGGCTAGCAAGGAAACAGATGTCTATAGTTTTGGAGTTGTTGCTTTGGAAATAGCTTGTGGGAGAAAACCAATTGATCACAGCTATGAAGAAAAACAGAGCAATATGGTCGAGTGGGTTTGGGAGCTCTATGGAGAAGGGAAAATCATTGAAGCAGCCGACCCAAGATTGTGCGGGGAATTTGATGAGAAGCAAATGGAGTGCTTGATGAAGGTTGGGTTATGGTGTGCTCATCCGGATTACAACTCTAGGCCTTTGATACAACAAGCAATCCAAGTGCTTAACTTCGAAATGCCATTCCCCAATCTCCCATTGACTATGCCGGTGGCCTTTGCTCTACCATCATCACTGTCGATGTCGTATAGTGGTGACCCTATTGAGGTCAAAGTGAGTCTTCAGACTACTACCATTAACCCCTCACAGTTCACCTCATCTTCTGTCACAGATTCCAATTTATCAGGAGCTTGATAGTAAGCGGATTTCGTATTGAGCTTATCTAGTTTGATAAATTAGTGAATTTGATAATCTGTATTACGCTTTTCTTTTCTTTTTTAATAAATGGCTATTGCATACCATTGCATTGCTATTTAGACAGACAAGAAGATGTGATAGTACTCACAGTGATACATAGAACTAGGTCACTCATTTGACATTAAATACATCGAAATCATGTATCCTCCATCAATACTACTCCAAAAGATTCGCTAGAGGCAAAAAGTGCGGTAGCTCCCTAAAAACTTAGGGAATTAATGAAAATGAACTAAATTACTAACCTAGAGTTGCGTAAAAATAGGGAAATAAAAGAAAATAGTAAAGGAGGTGCTTAGTATTGCAGCTAGACCTGAAATTGTTGATACTGTTTAAGTATATTGGTATTGAGAGAGATTGATGAGAGAAGTGTATTTCATTATAGAGAATAGGAGCCCTATATATAGGGATTACAAAGTGCATAATCTAATGTTACAAGGAATACCAATCCGTGTAGGATTGGGAAATCTAGAACCTTCTCTCCTATTCCTATTCCTAGTTTGATAAGGCACACTAAACTTGATTTTCCTTCAACAGATACAAGGACCTCTTCTAATATTTTAAATAAGACTAGAAAACTTCCCTATAATGGTTCTTATGTTATTCCTGCTTTGGGTCACAGTGGTGGAATGTTGCTTTTATGGAATACTATGGTTGCTAAGATTGATATAATTGAACCCCATGACAGGTTCATTCATTGTTTCCTCACTGACTTAACAACAAATGAGTCAAGTTTTATGACTTTTGTGTGAGCCTACCCCCAGAAGGAAAAACAAGCTGGTTTTTGGGATGAACCGTCCCACTTACAACCAACAAATAATGAAAGCTGGGCACTCATTGGGGATTTTAATAACATCTTAGATGAAAAAAGCTTGGTGGTAACCAAATAAATTCTAATTATATGATTCACTTCTGCGATTTCTTAAATAAAGAAAATCTCTATTCTTTAAGAGCCTCTAGTCTTCCTTTTACTTGGACAAACAAGCGTGATGATGACACCCCAATGTTTGAAAGAGGCTTCAAGCAATAGTGGGAGAGATATGCCAAAGGTTATATAGGCCTAAACCCTTGCCCTTGAAGCTAAGAGGTTTAAAATAGTCAATCTAGTTCTTTGTCCCTGTCATAATCATTGTTTTCATTATGGAGCTGCAGTAACAATGAAATAGTTAGATATTTCCAGCCAAGTTAATATAACTGTTATAAGGAATGTACCCTCGAATTTTAGAACTACCATCCACCAGATTTAGATACAATAGAATCTTTCATACAAAATGAATATCAGACAGGAGTCACTGGACTAACCTGCAGATTTAGCAGTAGAAAATGCTTTCAACTATTCAGTACACTCAACCAGACCAAGCCCCTACCAACTGCAAGCCCACAAATCCTAAATAGCCAAGAAATCTGAGTAAGGGAATGACAGAAAACCAAGCAAAAAGTTAAATCACAACACACAGTAAAATAAGAAAGGTAGGAACTTTTTGCTTCTCAAAACATATAGTTTCTTGACAAAACATTTTGATGTTTCAATCTACTTTCCCTTATCTTTTGAAGATCAACATGGTGTTAGTAAATTGTGAATTCCACTTTCCTCTACTTGTTCCCATTGTGAAACATATATGTTGGTAGAAGAGGATTGTAAGCAAATGATCTAGGTAACAAAATTTGAAGAATATGGTAATGCATTGGAACTTGATTAGTTCTACTATCTAGAGTTACAATTAAAACCTTGAGATATAAATGTTGCTGAATATACAATTTTCAGTGCTTATATCAATACTCCAATGTCCAAGCTGCAAAGAGTACTTTGAATCTCACAACTATGCTTCTTTATAAACAAAAACTAAAACTAATTTACTCGACATTTGTATTTAATTACCTCAGTACAGGATGTCTCACTCAAAACTCTCAGCGCAAGCTCCAGAATGTTGCTCCAAACTTACTCAAATATGGGGCTAAAACTCATTACGGTTCTCCTAGGCAGAAAAAATACAAATATCTATCATATGTATTTCAACTATGTGAAAATATCACCATAGGATTGATGAGTGACAATTACATGATTTCAAGTATAAACAAAAGCCAGAGAATCTTAGTACCCAATAAGAAAAGCTAAAGTGACCATTTCCATTCTGTGATTAAAAAGATCATATGAAATATGGTCTTTCTAGTGGAAACTCAAAAAATAGTACGTGGAGACTGGAGATGAACCCACAAAAGTCTGCACCCATTTAATCAATTACCAGAAAGTAACTATCTTTGAATCATGCATAAACTCTTTTTTCAATCAATTACCAGTAAGAAACTATCTTTCACTCATGCATCTTTATATGAATAGTTAAATACACATTACAATTTCTATTAAAACTAAATATAAGCGCCAACTTAAATGTAAATCTTTTTTTTCTGGGCCGGTGTAACATCATCTTCAAATTTATAGAGAAGCAAACTCACAGTGAAATTATGCAGCAAAGCAAAAACGACGCAGGTGATTCATCCAATCATCAAATGCTCATTCCACAGGTAGTAAACTTGCATGATGAGAATCAGCTGGAACAGAGACACTGTGTTTCTGACCAAGTCGTCACAATATTGAGTGGTGGAAACCGTATAGCACAGGCCTTGATACATTCAGCTCTTTCACTGGGTACAAACCGACCAATTAACTCGCTTAAATAACCACAGAGCGCTAAGCAGTAAGCACCAATAAAATGGAGAACTGGTACAGTTAGTCCCAAAACTATATACCTTTATAGACTGCATAAAAATGGGGTTAGATTGCAGAAGAATCAAAGTATTAGGACCAACCAGACCCGTACACTCCTAGAATCAAAGTCATCGAAACGGCAACATTCAATTAGCATCAAAATCACTAACAATCGCAAACATTTGCAGCAATTTTCTAAAAGAAGAAATTGAAATCAATACAACCCAAAGAACCAGACACCATCTCATCTCTAATCACAGATACCGTCTCACCGATAAGCCTACTCTGTAAAAAGTCCCAGTTTCATTGACGTCAAACTCAAAACCCAGACTTTTGATTAAAATGAAATTAAACACATGAAGAAGATACTCATCAAAACCCAGAAATTATCTTCACAGTAACACAAAATTGAAATCAAACAGAGTCTGGAAATAGAATTTACCTTGACAATTTATTACATAATGTGCGCATCGAAGCAAAGAGCAACCAAACCACCCCTCGCTCTCTCGCTCTCTGTACAGACCAAGCAAAGAATCAAAAACTACATTTTGACTAAGCAGAGCTAAACAATCCATCACACTCTCTCAACGATGGCTCTTTTCTCCCCTCTCTTTCTGCCTGCGCCAATCAGCCACCAAAAACCTCTGTCTCTCTCTCCAATTGGTGCCACAGGAAGCGGACAGGTGGATCGGTCTAATTTGTAAAACCAATATGGAGCCAAAGGTAGAACAGTTAGTTCACTATTCATTTTATTTGTCCTGTTTGAATTTTAGTATATAGTATAATAGAGAAAAACTCAACTATGATCCTTAAACTATGCTGTCAAGGCTAATTTGATATCCGAATTCTCAAAAGTATCAATGTGATACTAAAGACGTATTTTGATATCAACGTGATAATTCCATTAAAAATCTCTAACGGCGCGATCTGTTTGCTGACGTGACAAGCACGTGGGTCCCATGTGATATTTTTCTATGCTACTTAATTTTATTATAAAAAAAAAAAAGATCTCTCTCTCTCTCTCTCTCTTTCCCAATCTGATCCTCTCTCCTTTCTATCACAATTGATTATTTTCTGGGAATGGATTTGGTGAGCTCTCTCTAAACCATGGTCGCTTCCTCCTACTCGGAAACCTCAGACGTCCTCCTCTTATCCATATGCAATCTCATGCTCATCCGCCTCGAATCCACCAACTACTTCATCTGGTCTCATCTCATGACCACCATCTTCAGCGCCCACGGCCTCCGCGGCTACGTCGACGGCTCCATCAAAACCCCCGACAAATTCGCCCTCAACGCTCAAGGCTAGCCGACCTCGCAGCTCACCTCCGAGTTCAAGCTTTGGCACTGCTATGAAGCCGGAGTCAAGGTTGTCATCAACGCCACGCTGTCCTCGTCGGAGCTGCCGCACATCATCGGCTCCGACACGTTCACCTCACATCGCAATCAATCACAGCCGCTTCTTCAATTCTCGATAGCTTTGATTTCTAGGTTTTATGATGTGGTTGAGATGAGGCCATGGAGACTGGCTCGGAGGGAAAGAAGACAAGAGCTCAGGCTCAGGAAGGTGAGATCAGAACCAAGTGTAAAATGAAGATTCATTCACAGTTGGAAATTCTTGAGCAAGCTTATGCAGGTTTCTGGATTTTTGTTTTGAAACTTTGTTTGTTTATTTTAGTGGAGGATAGTGTAATGAGAATGCGAATGTATGTGTGTGTTTTGGATTTTGATTTAGCTGAGCAATACCCGTCAGAGTTGGTGAGAGTTGAGCTATCGGTGAAATTGGATCTTTCCGATCGGCAACTACAGATGTGGTTTTGGCACCGGAGATTGAAGGACCGTAAGCCAGCGCCAACGACCGGGAAGCGGCAGAGGAAGGACTCTCCGACTAGAACGGTTGGAGTGGTTTTTGAGGAAATGGCGGGAAGTGAGCCGCCGCCGCAGCAGTTAATAATAGAGGCTTGAGCTGTTGCTTTTATGGAGGGGCAGTTGGGGGAGACATTCAGGGAGGATGGGCTAATACTGG
>LYNE01007968.1:7198-19675 GCA_001662545.1 Rosa x damascena
TAGTGAGGGCCCTTTCATAAATAATATAGATGTACAAAGAAGTGTACATAGGGCCCTGTTCCATCGCACACTTTGCACAGCCTCTAAGCAGGCTCTGATGGTAAGTTTTCTATAAAAGGTGGATTTACTGTGGTAAGTTTCCATTTCAGAAACTTACCCACAGACATTTTCTCTCTCTTCTCCCTCTCTCTCTCTTCGACGACTTCGGCCCTCTTCACTTTCTTCTTCGATTTGACATCGTCCGGCCACCAAACGGCGAGTCACCAATTGCGTTCGACTCGTCTCCTCCTCCTCTACACGCCTGTGGTCGTGGGTCACGGTGATTTGGCCAGAGAAGAACGAATCGAGGCTTGGAAGTTTACTGTAGCAGATCGTGTTTTTAGTTGATTTCTCCCAAATCCGGCCACCTTCAATGACGAAACTTGTACTTGTAGGAGTGCCTTGGCATGCACTTGAAGCCCTCTAAGCATTTTGCAGTAAATCGGAGCGTGGAGGAAGAATTGAAGGTTTGAATTTCTCACTGTTCAAAATCGGAGATTTACTGTTGAGCTTGATTTTCGGCCATTCTAGGAATTTTCTGACTTGGTGGTAGTTGAGAAAAATGTTGGGCTTGTTGAGAAGATGGTGTTGCTGAAATTTGGTGACCGGAGGTGAAGTTGGCCGGCGGCGCGTGGGCAGGATTTTGGCTCGTGTAGGGCAAGATTTTGGCTTATGTTTTTAGCTAGATAAATTACTTGTGAGTTGTAGAATCTGTAAATGTGATTTTGGTGGAAATTGGAGAAGTTTGTTATCGATTGTGAATTTATGAAGTTTGGAGTTTCGGATGTCGATTTATAGGAATTCGACCTTCGGGTTTCCCTTATTTCCGCTATGGAATACTGTAATCGACGGATTGATATTAGTGGTGAAGTTGGGTTGAATCCGAGAAGTAATGGAGATGTTGGTTTGTGTGGGGTTTTCAGGTTTCATTTTAGAATTGTATTTATTTATCGCATTGTCGTTTACGGAATATAATTTTGTACAGGACGAGGTACCGACCCATCGCTCAACGAGGATCCATATGCTTGGCCAAGTTAGCTGTATACTGTGAGTGGACGTTTGATTTTCAATAATGCATGCAATTATTTTATGAATTAAGAATTTATTAAATTATAGTTTTAAATTATTGAGCATATTAATCGATTTTAAATATTGAGTTATTTTATCGATTGGACTTTCAGATTGGAAATTGTTATGCTCGATTTTAGACTTATGATCTTTATTGAATTTTGACGAGTTATTTTCCGATATGATTTCTAGAATTATATTTATTTATTATTTCTCGCATATTGGTTTATGAATTCGAGAATATTTTGGCATGCGGGATCACGTCATTGGTATATATATATTTTTCTCGTGAGATTTTGGGGAAGCCTTATTGATTTTCGATTTTCGTATGGATTTTAACCCACCATACCTGTGTCGTTTTATTTTATTGCTCGCTAGCCTATTAGTACTCCTCCCCGCTTACTATGTGTTTGCGGCTGAGTTGAGCAGAACCTGGGAGGCTCCGACCAGAGCCTAGGAGGCTCCCTTACTCGTATGGTGATGACTTCTTCCCCATACTCTACTGTTACTTGACTCGCGGGGCTAGTCTGATTTTTTTTAACCAGCGGGGCAAGTCTTATTTTTCTTCAGCATCGGAGTTTCAGTTTTTTTGTTTACTTGGTTGTTTGTGACTAGCGGGGCTAGTCAGTTTTCTTGAGCTGCATCATTCGGATTGTTTTCCTTAATTATTGCATGCATTGGGTTTTTAAAGGAATAAACGTGGGAAAGTTTAGAATGCCTTTTCTTTACAATTACTTATTTTTTGTCCACTCAATCTAACGTTTTTATTTACTTTTCCCTGGGCCCTTCTATTTCAAATGCCCAGTCTGCAGAGTAGCTGGTTCGGCATAGTAGAATTCGGGGCATAGCATCTGCTGCTGTTGTTTTCTATATTGTATGTTATTTATTGAACCTACTTGTATCACGAATTCTTTCCGTCTTTTAGATTGCTCTAATAACCTGTGGGACAATTGTTTAAAGCTTGGGAGTTTTATTTGTGTATTTGAGAACATGTTGAATTTTGGATTTTAGTTGAAAATTGTGGAGTTGTTGGAAATTGGGGGAGCAGGGTGGCTCCAGGAGAATAAGGTTGGTTTGTTAGAACTGTAGTGTGTTTTCTACATGATTTGGGTAGTCCATTTTTAGGGTAGAGTTATTCCTAAGGTAGATTTCCGGGTGGAATTCGGGGCAGGTCCTGTCAGACCACCACCTCTGGCTACTTTTTCGGCCACCTCCGTCAACTTTTCAGGCCAACTTTTCCGGCGACCCTATTTCGAGGTATTTTTTACTAAAAGTTCCCATTTTTGAGTTTTTCTTCTTTTTTCTCGAGGACTTGCAACCTCCTTTCTTCTACCCCCCTTTCTTCTTCATAGGGGAGACCTAAGCCGAACTGTGGGGTTTCGTGCTCACTCCGAGCTTGGATTGTTGAGTCCTCCAAACTTAGAGTTTGTTGAGAAGATACGATCGACCACAAACACATCATTATTTCGATCTAATCCAATACCTCTTGAAATTGAATTTCTTGGGAGCGATTACACTCAGAAATTCCTAATTTCTTAGGAGCGACTACGCTCAGAAATGTTTTCGTGGTAGCCTTTTTCGCTCTGAAACTAACCCTGTTTTCTTGTTGTTTTTCAGGATGAGCAACTTGAACAAGTTGAACTTTGCTCCACTGGAGACAACAGGCACAGGATATCACAAATGGACTCGTGATGTGCGCCAGCATCTTAAGGCTGAAGGGATTTTGAGTACGATCCTTGAGTCAAGTCAGAACGTGATTACTTCTCAACAAGCTGCCACTTTGGAAGCGAATGAGCTAATTTGGAGGCAAATCAGGCCAAGGCCATTATTCTCATGACACGTTACATGAATGACGCTCTCCAAAATGAGTACCTTAATGAAGAGGACCTTGGAAAGCTATGGGTAGAACTCGAAGAGCGATTTGGCAACGTTCGTGACTCCCTGCTTCCTGATTTAGAAGTGAGATGGCACAGCCTCCGCTTCGGGATTTCAAGTCTGTACTTGACTACAACTCGGAAGCCCTTTGTATCAAGTCTTTCATGATGGATTTCTGTGGAAAGAACATCACTGATACGATGTTGATCGAGACGACTCTCTCTACTTCCCCCTCTTTGCATTGATGATTGCCAAGAATTATCAGATTAATGTAAATGCAGGACGCATCACAAGGTTTCATGAGCTTATTGGAGCCATGAATGTAGCTGAAAAGCACAACAATATCCTTGTGAAGAACTATAACTCTAGACCCATGGGAACCAAGTTTATTCCGGAGTCTAACTATAGTCGCGCCCCTAAGGGAGGGCGCAAAGAGCGAAACCCTAAGGAAAGGGATAATTCTGGACGTTCTGGTCCATATTCTCGCCCCAAAGAGAAAGGAAACCACCAAGATAGGCGTGCACGGAACCGTGGAGGTCAACATGTGAAGAGAGAGGGAGGCAGAGCCTCCGACTATAGTGGTGGCGCCACCAAGGAGAATAGCCGTCCCCAACGCGCCCCTAAAGCGCCTCAATCAAAAGAGCCTGACCATAAAGATGCTTGTCTTCGGTGTGGAGTGTCTGGACATTGGGCTAAAGCTTGTAAAGCATCCAAGAATGTTGCAAACGCTTACAAGATGTATCGTGAAGCAAGGAAAGCAAATTACATGGAACAAGAAGATCAAGATGGCGATCTCGATATGAGGGTGGAAGACTTCAAACACTACTACAAAAAAGCCATCAGACGACGGTGGATTTATGTTGTGTGATGACCAAGCTCACCGTGGTCTAAGTAAGTGTTGTGTGATTGAAAAATCAGACAACGGTGATTTCACCGTTGTGTGATAGTAGTTTGCTCAACAGAAAACTTATTTCCGTTGTGTGAATTCCGCGCAAGCATGTGCTTGGCATGGCATCCGCGGGGATGCCGCGGGACATTCAGACAACAGAAAAATAAACTTTGCCGTTGTCTCAGATTCATAACACACGACAGATATAACTCATTCTTTGTTATCTGAGGTTCATAACATACAACAGATATTACTCATTGTTTGTTGTCTGAGATATGTAACACACAACAGATATTACTCGTTCTTTGTTGTCTGAGATCAATAACACACAACTGAAGTGAAATTATCTCCCTTGTCTGTTGATTACTCAGACAATAGAGATGATTTCATTTCCGTTGTGTGTTATGAATCTCACACAACAGAATTTTGTTTTATTTTGTTGTATGTTGTTAGTTCACACAACAACTATATTTGGTTAGCTGTGGTGTGAATATTGTAATCAGATTGGCTAATAACCAATTATTGTTGTAAGAGAAGCCTTAATTTTGAACTCGTTTATAGTCATACAACACATTATTTTGTATTGTGTTGTATGACTTAGTATTGGACAATAATTACCACATAAACAGTACTCTAATCCATACCATTCAATTACCATTTCTCAAACATCCATACATTCAAGTAACTAGATAACGTACCAAACAGGAAAGCATTCCTAGCTAGCTACACATGAGTACAATGTTTACAATGAAAAAGTTCGGTCGAACTTCATAAAACTCCAACATGAGGCAAGTTTGAACCTTTGCACAATCTCTCGCAATTGGCCTGCAAGATGTAAACTTGTTTAGTAATTTGATGAAATTTGGTCTGTGCAGAAGAATAACATCATTACATACAATTTATCATTACATACAATTGACACAAGATATATATAAGTTTAGCTTAGAAATAATTACCCTTTAATCTCTGTAGCTTCAGTAAGTGATAAACAGCTAGAAATAGGTGTATTTGTCACCTGAAATGACAAGATTAATTGGTCATGTGAGTAGAAAAAGAAAGCTGTACATCCTTAAGAAGGAAGGAACAAATTTATTATCAACAGCCAATATACATATTAAATAGATAAGATGAAAGCTGCTCACTTTAGGATCAACAGCTCATGTATTCTGAGATGGCATTTTGTCCTTAATTTTCTAAAAGTACCTGAAACACAGCATGAAGATGGAATTACAAAACAATAGACTCATAGTAACCGTCTTGACGCAATCTAAGGCAAGCTAAAATTTGTTTCTGGATTCAAAAAAAACAATCAGAGACCAAAATCAATAAAATTAATAATAAACTAACTGAAATAAAAAACATTTACCATTCCAGATGTCTACAAAAAATATACTTGGCTTCTACATTGACTTAAGAGTAACAAGATATGTATTACACAATGGATTTCTAGTTCGCCCCAGTTGTACTATTGCTGATGTTCCTATTATGTAGTTTCTTTATCTACAACTAGTAATAAAAAGAAAGAGGCATAGCCTACAAATTTTAACTGCAATTGTAAATTTTCAAAATTAACACAACTTTTTAAGCTTCCATGAGCATAAATTAACTAGACCAAGCAACAAGAAGTTCCTACTTGGCGACTCTGTAATAAGTTGCCTTGCCAACAATTAGGCACCTATGCTTAGGAGATCCATGATGATAATTAGAGCAAACTTTACAACTCAAATGGCATGCTAACCAACCTTTTTTTTGCAAAAGTTTCGTCGGGTTGAAAGCAACTTATTTGTCATTCACTTCCCAGCCATAATTTTTGGCATCCTACAATAACAAAACAAGGACCTTAATCAGACCATTTCTTTTACCAGGAAACAAATATTGTTTCTAAAAATAAAACAAATATACACCAAAATAAAAGCAATAGCTGCTAGATATGCACTACAGAAATTAGTTTGAGCATCAACTGAATTGTGTGTCTCACTTCTAATTTGCTGGAATGTCAAAATGTTTCTAATTGAAAGGAACCCCACCTCATAATTACCAATCAGATTCGAGAGTTTAGGGCTAGGGAAAGTACATTCCTTAGATTATCTAACATAGATAACAAAGATAGCATGCAGTCTATCAAGTATTAAGTAGTTGTTTCTTTTATCTTAACAGGTTCAACCAAAATACTTGCCAAGTACTTGCTCACCTGCATCACAATTCACCAGATACCCACCATCCAGTTGACAGTACGCTCCCCGCACCAAAGCATATTAGTTGAGCAATCATAGAGAAGTCCAGAAGTAGAATCCTTAAGTCCTTGTTAGTAGCACTATAGGAGTATCCAAGGGCTGTTCCAGATCCTCCACAAGCAATCCAGAACTCGATGTATTTTCCGAGAAGTATTTTTGTTAGAGAGCTGAATGATGAACTCAACAGAACAGAAGCACAAGATTAAAACAAATGACCAGCAAAAAAGTGCAACATTAATTTGGATGCCTCTAGTTTAGACGCTTGCTTTCTTTCAATTTCATTGTGATAGCAAGTACGGATTGTCATTATATTTCTCAAACAAGATGATAACAACTCCGTATATACAAACAAGAAAAAAGTGGTGATCTGTTGTTCAATATTATAAACTATCTTGCACCCAATCAATCTTTTCAAAGTTGGCATTTTTGAAACTGGACAGCTACAGCTTGCCCCTAATATATAATGTCAAATAAGAAAAAAATGCATGCTGATCACAATAATAAAACCCGTCAGCAGTACTTCAAAACCGGCTGGGAAGTTACTCATTAAACACATAAGACTTCGTTAATTGCACCACCAATGGACTGCTATAATTAAGTACATATTCATGACGCTTAAGTTCTGTTTAACTGAAAGATATGATATGATCACCATAAAAGCAACTTAGTTGTTTCATTTCTCAAGAATATATTGATAAAGAAATGAAATGGTCTCCTCTCAAGGTAACATGAATTTTCATACTACAATCATGAAACAAATGATCTACCTAACTGTAACTACTAGAAAATACTCTTTTGAATTAATATAGTTCCTTGGATTATCAATCTGATCTAGATATAATATATTTTCAACATGAAAATGAACTTACAGAACCACTTTTTCTTTACGAAATTGTGTATTTTGCTTGATGAACTCAGTGAGTTATTCATATGATTACATAAGCACAACAACTTATGTGAATTCATATCCGCATAATCTCGTAAGTGAAGTTACCTACCTGATTATCATATATCAGAAAAAGGGGGTCATGGACCACAAAACTGTTGTTTGCCAGGAACATAAGCGTCACAGAAGGCACTTTTAGCAAATCTTGAGAACTATCACAGAAAACAAAATTCAATAAAACACCTCAGCAATTGCATAAGACACAGAAACACAAAAATTTTGGACCTTTCAACATAAACCTCATATCAAAACATACTGTCAAACTACAGATCATTTTAACATG
Source organism: Rosa x damascena (assembly GCA_001662545.1). NCBI lineage: Eukaryota > Viridiplantae > Streptophyta > Magnoliopsida > Rosales > Rosaceae > Rosa > Rosa x damascena. The sequence continues at coordinate 14,533 of LYNE01007968.1, forward strand.
AAAGGAAACTCATTACATCCACTATTAATCCGTGACATCCTAAAATTGCAATAGCACACTATAACTCTGATTTCCCCCATCAATTTTTTCGTAATATTCAGTAGTAGGAATTTTACACATCATTTTGCACTGATGTCCCCCTTTTGATACTCATAACTTGTATTGCAGGAAAGGTTCACTTAAAATTCTAATTACAAAGTAAGTGTTGGTTTCACATTCATCTGTGAAATTGAAGAAGAACCATAATCTTGCACATTTCATAAAGAAAAAAATACAAAAACTTGGTAATGAAGAAGAAGAAGATGAAGACCTTGGTTTTGGTCTCGATTTTGATGTCGAGGGATTGGATTCTGGTGAAGTTGTGGAGAGGATTCCGGCGACCCATTGACCGGCGCAAGGGTTGAGGAGGTGGAAGCCGGGCCCGACCCATTGACCATTCACAGATTTTTGCCTAACTGTTCGTCCTGCTCCCTACAACAATCACAATTCAAAGCATCAATATGAATTCCATTGCAGCTGAAAAATCAAAACACTTGCATCCAATTTTCTCCAAATTCAACAACTTTTACACAATCCAAACAAACAAGAGAGGAGAAACTAATTGACTGACCTCCATTGGACGATGAGGGCCTCGTAATCCCAGTGCTGCTTGGGGCGGATGATGTTAACATCAGAGTATATTTGGGCCTTGGAGGCAGCGCCGGGGCTGCGAATCGATTTACAGATCTTCTGCGGAGTAGCGGGAATAGCGGCCTGGAGTGAGAAGCCGGGAAAGGGAGAAAGGAGGAGGAACAAGGGCGGTTGAGGAATGGTGAGAGGAGCTTGCAGTGGCTAGAGATCTTCAATCAGGTCACCCACAATTCAATCGAAAGAGAGAGTGTCGAGAGGTCGAGAGGCTAGGTTTAATCTGAGAGTGTCGAGAGAGGGTCAAAGGCCAGCTAGGTTTAATTTGTTCCCTGTTTTTGTTTGCACTTTTGGACACAACGTGGCAATTAAACTTAGCAAAACAATTCTCAGAACTTACTCACACAACATAAACCTCACCAACTGTCGTTTGAGTGCACTACAAAAAATCAAAATGTGAAAACATGGAGGGAAACATGCCGCCTATAGCATTTGGCTCAAAATGTTGCCGCCTATTTTCCTACTTCACACAACAGGAAAGTATAACTTCTGTTGTCCAATTGCTATAGCTTGCACTAGGTTTACCCACTGGGAGACATTCAAGCAAGCTTCTTCAAACTTTGATGCTTAGTTTTTCAACCACACAACGAAAATAGTAAAACCTGTTGTCCTAGTAGCCCAAATTTCAGTGTTTCAAGAGCCAACCAAGACTCCAAAGTAGTGGGAAATCTGCCGCTAAATTTTTTAAGACTAAGACGACAGACTTTACTTCATTTCCGTTGTGCTTTGTAGTTTTGATAAAAAAGTTTTCACTTTGTTGGCATTCACACAACAGAATATAACAAGTACTGTTGTGCAATAAAGCTTACTTAAACACACAACAGATGATTTCTTTTCCGTTGTGTGATTAGTGTTGTGTGATTAACTTTTTGTAGTAGTGATACGAGCTTAAAAAGCTTACCGGATTTGTTGTTTGCAATCCTGGTGCACTATTCTATGGTCTAGCGGTTATTCCTGCAGGTCAGGAAAATCAGGGAGGTGACCGAGCTGTCTAGGGTCGCAGCATTCAATTTATTCGCATTTCTTTTGTGAGGTTTGTCATGCGCATTTAGAGCTTTACAATTTTACCTTATGAGTATGAGTTGTAAATTTTAACTCGAGGATTTCGGGATTTGGAATTTTGAGTGGCGTGTGGTGTGGTTTGTTTATGAGAAAAAAATTCAGGACTTTATTTGTTTTAGTTGTATTCATGTTTTGGATTTGAATTCATTGTTATTCAAAATTCGGGGAGTGACAGATCTTGTATCTGATTTCCTTGTAATCCAATATGGATAAAGTTGCTGCTGACATTGGCTATCCAATAAAATATTGAAGAGTTGAGATTGTTATAAAAGAGGTCAAGGACTTGAAGAGAGGTGGAAGAATTTTTTACAAAGGAAAGTGATCTTAGATTAAAATCAGGAAGACTATAATCAGATAACTAAAGCGCCATCAATGAAGTGAGCTTGCTTAAAGATTGTGCCCAATTCACAATCTTAGACAAATCTACTTCTGACATGTTTAAGACCATCTCCAACCGTTCTGTCAAATGACACGGTGGAGACTCAACAGCAACAAATGAAATATGAAAATGCTCCAACAGCTCTGTCAAATCCTACGTGGATTTGACATTCCAATTCTCACTGTCAAATTTGACAGATCTCACAACTCTCAACTCTGTCAAATTGTTTCTTTTCATTTTTTAATGCCTCGAGACCTTCTCTTCTTCTCCCTCTTCCTTTTCTTCTCTCTTTCTTCCTACCCAGATCTGTTCTTAGAATCTGGGCATCCGTTGATCATGAAAGAAAGAGATTAACCACGTACTGCTTTATCAACAAAGACTGATGAGAGAAATCAAGCCATATAAAACCAATATTAAAAGTCGAATCCTTTTCCTGTAGACCAACACCCAAGCTGATAAATCAAGTCATCTGTTGTTGGCTTGTTGCCCATCAAAGAAGAAAAAAGAAACCCAAAGAAGAAGAAGAACGAAGATCAGAAGAGATAAAGAAGAAAAGTCGAATCATTTCCTGCAGACCAACACCCAAGTTGAGAAATCAAGCCATCTGTTGTTGGCTTGTTGCCCATCAAAGAAGAACAAAGAAATCCAAAGAAGAACAAGAACAAAGATCAGAAGAGATAAAGAAGAAAAGTTGAATCCTTTTCCTGCAGACCAACACCCAAGCTGAGAAATCAAGCCATCTGTTGTGGGCTTATTGCCCATCGAAGAAGAAAAAAAAACCCAAAGAAGAAGAAGAATGAAGATCAGAAGAGATAAAGAAGAAAGAGAAAAAATAGTTTTCTTTTTGTTATAAAAAATTTCAAAAAATAATAAAATAATATTTAAATATAACTAATCGGTTGGATAAAAAATTGTCAAAAATGACCATGACACGTCATCCTTCAAATTCAAATTTAACACAAGATTTTTGAATAGTCCGTTGGAGATGCTCTAAGGATCTCAAGGAAGAAAGATGAGATTGTTGAAGGATATCGACATTGAGTGTGCTTCTTCAAACTAGGGTTTAGTTCTAGAGTTGTAATAGGAGAGAATGTCCTAAATTTCCTAATTATATTCGAATTCTATTTTCTTGTATGACAATATTATGTACTTTGTAAATCCTTATATAAATGGCTCATATTATCAATAATAGAACACACACAATTCTCCCATCTATTCTCTCTGCAATTCCATTTTCACTACAACACGTTATCAGCACGAGCTCTAACCCTAGCCCTAAAAACCAAAAAGCTGCCATAAACCCTAACACCCGAAATTTCTTTCACCAAAAGCTGCCGTAAGCTCCTAGCTCTTGCTAGCCATACTGTGCGCTGCTCCTGTAGCCCTTGAGCACCCGTGTGCCGCCTACTACCCCAGCAGCATCGTCGCACGCCTGCTGCCCCTGCATCATAGCAGCATGCTCGTTTCTTTGCAGATCAGCCTGTTTGAATGCCCCAAAACTTCTTGATTGGGACCTCAGATCAAAATTATTCCTTCATAAACGTTGTTCATCTTTGTCTCTTCTATCTGACCTCCAAATTTCAGACCCATTGGAGTCGTTTTGAGACCTGTACACTATTTGAAGTGGGAGCTGTTCAGAAGCGAATCTGCTCTGAATTTCAACAAGTAAGTTTTAAAGATTAAAGTTCATGTTTTCTTGTCTTTTAAATTTCTTTATTTGATGCAGGATTTGCCATATACGAACATGGGTTTGATTATTTAATAAGAGAAATTATGGGGATTCACGCTAAATTAACTAAGAGCGTTCGTAATCAATGAACTAAGAGTGTTCATAATATTCGAACTGAGAGCGTTCGTGATACAGAACGGATGACAGCCAATTCGAAGAGCAGTTTGATCGTGCAAAAGGAGGAAAATGAAAATTTACTAGTAGCCACGCCATAGCTCGGTGTCCGATTGGAGCGTGCCATAGCTTTCCGAAAAGGGAATCGCGCCAAGAACAAAACTCGCGTGTGGGCTTTTTCGGGCTTTCGGGGTCATTTAGGGCCTCAAAACTACAATTTACTGTTTTTTCGAAATTTCGGTTTCCTAGTCTTTTTTGGGTTTGTTTTATTTTTACACGTGGCCTTTAGGGTTTCATTGTTAGTCGCCCTAGAGTTTCTTTTGTCATATATAAGCAACATTAAACGGCTGCAGAACTATCTTTTATCATATTATCAATCGAATTGAGATTTTTCTCTATTATCTCTGGTGGACTCCAGAACATTTGTTTAGGTTTATTGCTTGTAAACCTTAGGTGATCTTTTCAACTGCGTCAGGTGGTAATCAATGAACTAAGAGTGTTCATAATCTTTGGACTAAGAGCATCCACAAGCATATGTTTTTGACCATATTAAACATCATTGTTTCGGTCTAATCCAAATTTCTTGGAAATCGATTTCTTTGTAGCATTAAGGCTTAGAAATCTTAATATTAGTTTTCGTGGAAGCATTGACTCCAAAACTAATCCGTTCTTGTTTCTCCTTTTTGGATATCAAACTTAAACGAGCTGAATTTTACTCCATTGGATTCTACGGGCACGGGATATTTATTGCCTACAATCCAAGAGCCCTGTTCTAAAGGAACCGCTCAAGACTCACAAACTAAGATAGATAATTCCAGGGCACTTACCCAGATGAAGTGCCACATGGAGATGGCACTCTAGTTTGAGTACATGAATGAGGATAGCGCTAGAAACCTTTGGGTAGCGCTTCGTGAATGTTTTAACAACATTCAAAATTTTCTGAACTTAGAAGCATGATGGAATTATCTCTGCTTCCCTAACTTTGACAAAGTTATGGAATATTGTTCGGAAGCTCACCGCATCAGACATTGATGCATGCCTGTGAAAAACTATCACAGAAAAACAATTGATTGAGAAAACCCTCAATACCTTCCCTGTCTATGCTATGAGGTCCTTTGATTTATTCCAAACTCATGTAAACGCAAGACGGATCACAAATTTCCATAAGATAATTG
>LYNE01007972.1:6898-19661 GCA_001662545.1 Rosa x damascena
CGGACCGAAACATAGTTCCGCCACTAGAATCTTGTTTGATATGGAATGCTTTCTCTTTGGACAGGCTTGATTCCTTTTTGTTTTGCAATTATATGAAGGATTATACAAAGTAATAATTGTCCTTGCTTCTTATGATCATTACACTTTGTTCTTTTAGCTTTATCTGAAATAGTATTTGAGTAAAAGTTTTAACAACGATTTCTGGAAGCATCTCTCTCCCAATTTTCTAATGTCGATGTTTACTTCGCTTGTGGAATGTTTGCTGACTGTTTTGCATTGTTGAATATCTGTCGCTGTTCTCACATGGAATACCTCTGCATGAAATCTTTTTTTTTTTAAATGGAAGGGTTGGATTTGTAAGATCCTTACTGGGAAGTAGAAAGGCTTACTAATGAAGGGTTAATCTGATGTACTTTTGATACTAATTTGGTGGAAAAACTTTGAAAGCAAGTTGCTCTTTTGTTTGTAAAGTAAAGCATTTTGTGCTCCCTCATCTTACTGATTCTAGCATGTTTCCTTCTCTTCAACTTTGGAATGATAGAACTAATTATGAAGCTATACTTGAGTTTCTAAACTTTCAGTTTGTTATTGGCAAATATTTTACAAAGTGTTGAAAAAGTGTACATATAGTCATATATCTGTATTGTGTAGACTTTCTTTTTCTACAACCAGTTTCAGTTTTCTTACCATGCTAATACATTTAGTTCACAACCATTTTTGCTATACATCTATAACTCTTTTATCTGTTGCTTTCCTTACTAAACAAATTTATTTGCTCTTCTGAAAAAAAAAAAAAAAAAAACTTGGACTGATTTCCAATTTAGGCTTAGTTTGGGATTGCTGTGCTGTGAGGAGAAGCACTTTTGAACTTGCTGTGAGAGGAAGCACTTCCAAACTTGCTGTGAGAAGAAGCAGTTGAGGTGTTTGGTAAACTGTTTTGAAAAGTGCTGTGAGAACGAAAAGCAATTTCTAGGTGTTTGGTAAGTTGCAAGACAAAAGTGCTTTGGCTGGGTATAATTACCAAAATGGGTATAAATGCTAAGATATGCTATTAAAATACATAATTTTGTTTTTTGATTATGTAACCATACCAAATAAATAAATAAATTCTCATGTATTATTCTTCTACCCTTGGTTGGACCGAATAAAAGATTTACTTTAAACCCTTCAATATGCATTTTATGTTTTACTATTACACAAAATAAGTCAACGAGAACCATTACACAATATAAATTAAAGTCACTTGAAATTTGCAACTAAATGGAACTATTAGATGCATTCATTAGACTTTGTGAAATTGCATTTCTTAACACCTCCATTTCTTGTCTTCCCGACCATCTCCATCATGTTCATTATCCTACATCTCTTCACTAGTCTCTTCACTTGAGTAATTTCCACTCTCATCAAATCAATATCTCGTTGAGCATATCTTCTTATGTAGTTATGAAGAGTTATAGTAGCAATAACTATCTTCACTCGTTGAACTATCTTCACTCGTTGAGCATATCTTCTTAATGTATGTAAATTATTCCAATTCAGCAGCCCTTCTATCCAATGTTCTAAAAAACGGCCTAGGCGCTAGGCGGCAAGGAACCACTCCAATTTTGGCCTAGGCGTTTCCCTTAGGCGCTGGGCTACTAGGCAGTGCTAGGCGGTCATAAACCCTAATTTATTCTATATTTTGACTATTTTTATATTTATAATTAATTTTTAGACTTTAAATATTGTCATTTATATTATTATATGTCATTAAAATAATTTAAAAATAAAAAAATAAAAACCGCCTAGTCCCCGCCTAGGCCCCTAGGCGCTAGTCCCTGGGTCACCGCCCGACTAGCGCCTAGCGTTTTTTAGAACCTTGCTTCTATCACATTTCAAGGTTTATTATTTTCCCATTACCATCTCTGCTGCTCTTTATTGGTCAAAGAGCAACTGAACAACCATAGATATGAGAACCAAGCAATACAAGAAGAAAAAAAATAGTACAAGGCACATGGATTAAGGTCTCAATTATGAAAAACTACAAACTTCATGATTTATTGTTTTACAAAAGTACTGTAAATATCTCTTAAAGGGAACCAAATGAGAACTAAAAAGTACACACTATTGCCTCCTCTTCAAACTCACAAATTGCTGCACTATCATGTATTAGACTTGATCTTCAGCATGACCTGATATTATATAGGAAAACAACATCAGTCCCAATAAACATATCAATCTGTGATGAAAGAAGAACATTCCAAACCAATCCAATGACACAGAGATCAATATATTACACATCAATAAATCCAATAAATTCAGGCATGCTGGTAAAATCCTTTGAATCATATCTTTTTTCTAGACATTAGTCATAATCTTGGTATGGGTTATGACATGTTGATTCATTTTTCCACGTATTTTGGACATGATGGAGTTGGGAGAATCAATTTTGGTGACAAGGGGAGTCCTGGCCAGGAAGAGACCCCATTTAATTATAACCCTTCACAGCAAGTGGGAATATCAATTACTTGATGCTTGTTATTTGTGCGATCCGAATGATATGATTATCATTTAAAAGGATGTATTAACATTGTTTTTATCTGTCATTATGGAAATTATTCTATGCACCGACGGTGTAAGTGACCCAATTCATTTAGTCCAAACTACAACATCAGTCTAACTCAATTTAGAGTGGGGACATACATTATGTACATTGATTTCACCGCTCATTTTGATTTTGGGACTTCTTTCACATATTTGGATGACCCGACTTAAACAAGGATTTCAGAGTGTAAACTGCCCCTCTCTCTCTCTACACGCACACACACGTTGATTACATACATATATCGATACCCATGTATAACTCATGATTAATGCTTTATTGCTTTATGACTATTGTTGTTCAATTCTCAAGCTCGAGATAAGCGTCGTCCACCTGACTCAAGGATTCCATTTGAATATTGTTATGATATGAGGTCTCATTTAGCTCTTTGTCTGTGCTTTCTTTTGATTCTAACTCCCAATTTGATTACATGTATTTTATTTTTAATAATTCCTCTTCTTTTCATTTGCAGTCCTGATGCAAATGCTAGTTGGATATATGGTGTCAGTTTAACCATGAAAGGTGGAAGCCAGTTTGAAATATATAATCCAATCATCCTTATCTCCACTGAGGTAATGTTTTGTTATTACTTTATTTTTTTAGCCAAGAATAGTGGTATGTAACTAGGTATCTTCATTGCTAATGTTTTGCAGAGTGAGCTGGGGCGCGTCTATTGCCTAGTTGTTGTCAAGAGTTTGGAACTATATATAATTGGATGCAAGTCTTCTTAATAGCAGTTTTTGCATGCTTAATCTTTAAACTTAAAAGTAAGCGAATGGAATACATGGCTAGGAGCTTAGCTAGGATTTCGGTACCCTCTTTCTCTTTCTCTTCGTTCTCGATCTAACTCAACAAATTGAGCATCGCAGAAGTTGGTGGCAACTATGTTGATCTAGATCTAGGGCTTCTTGTTTTTGGGTATTTCAATTTGGCTCTCTTCAGTCGTACCTCTTCCTGATTCAACTCAGATGCTTCCAGTTCAATTGCGTGGTTATTCGAGTGAGTATAGTTCTGTTTGAGCGGAATTGTGCTGAATTTCGATTCAACTCAGATGCTTTCTCTTCTTTATTCTCGGAAAGTTTGCGTCTTGGGTCAGTTCCCAACCTCTTTGTGCTTAGTTTTTGTTTTGGGCTTCTTCATTTTACTGTTAGATTCAATTTTATGTTGAGCTTTTCAGTTATGATCAGCTAGAAATTATCTCTGATTTAATTCATTTGGTGAAACGTGATTTGCTTGTGTGAGATTTGCTTTCTTGCATTTTGTTGTTAATGCATAGTGAATTTTGTTAATGCAAATTATCTGTGATTCCGTATGGTTTGCCTTTTTATTTTTGATGAAAGATGGTGTTTGTGAATAGGGATATGGTTTTACTTGATCAGTGATGTAGAGAAGGTAAACTCATTTGGTGAATTGCGCAAGCAAATCACCAATAAGGGTTATGTGTGAAGTGGTCAGGCTCATGTTTTGAGCCCTGTAATCTAGGGTTTGAACCCCTTAAGATATCTACTTTTTAAAAACTTCCTATCTTCTATAGATTGTTGGGTTTGGCAGAGGTGCCAATTTTGAACCTGGGTCTACAAAGCGATTGGGGATTTTTGGGAATGGACTGTTGTGTGCCAGGCTGAAAAAAGTATAATTGTGTTAAATGGTCCTAATTCTTTAGCAATTCCCATTATCTGATTTCAGCCACTTGCAATGTCATTCAATCAATATAATGTCTCTTGTGCTGTCTAAGAAGTCTAAATTGCTCTCAACCTAGCTAGCCTTTTCTTTCCTTCTTTATTTATTTCGTTGTTAGAGATAGCTGGCTAGCTAGAGTTAATATGGAGGTCCAAGTACTTGTTACGATCTTTTTGTTCATGATCGTTCTGGTTGCTTCACCTTCACCAAGTTCATGTGCTAGACTTACTGGTTTTCCTACAACATATACTTTAGGAGATGATGATGCCATTGATTATTATGGTGATCAAGTTGCTGCTGCGACATCAAATCCATTCAATAATGAATATGGTGATGTTTTTGCAACTCCAAATACATTCGACGTGATTATCGTCCTCTTCCAAATCGCCAAACCGACGATGATTTACAAGGACGTTTATTACCAAATCATTTGGCTAGCAAGCTTATATTATTGTGATTAATCTTGTTCTGTTAAATTTTAATTAATGCATCTTGATTCTCTGCAATTTTTGTTTGTTGACAGGCATTCCCAGAAGCATGGAGATCACTTGCAACAAGCACATTCAATGTGATGAATTATGGCGCTATTGGGAATGGCCAAGTTGATGATACACAAGTATTTATGACATAAAAACAGGTTTAGCTAATTAATATTTTTTGTCCATTTGTTTGCTGAAAGGCCTTTCTAAAAGCATGGGTTGTCTTTTGATCTATTTGTTTAGATTTTAGCAGCATCAGTTTTTCATCACATACCAAAATTCTTGTTTCCCAAGTAGATACTTTGAGATCAGCCAATTAACATCTCTGAACATTTGTTGGCACCAAAACCCCACTAGCAAGTGCTCAAATGCCACTCTAAAACTGCATTTTAGTTTTCTCAAATCAATAGGACCACTTGATCTCTTTGAATAGTATAGTTGCCATAGAGACTGGTGTTTAAAATCCCAAACTCGTTAAAATGCTTGGATTGACTGCTCTTTTGGTTCTTCTGCATTATCATCACAGGCTTAATGTTTAAGTCTGTAGCTGGAGAAAGCAAAGGCTCTAAGACATGTCAAAGTCATCTTTTGCAGCCATAGTTGGAGGTGTTGTTGGGGCACTTGCCTTGGTGGCAATAATCGTCGGATTCATGTCGTTCTGCAAGGCACAATGTAATAAGCATTTCCCCAACAAGAACTCAAAGACTGGTTCTTCGGATCCATCTGCAATAGGTAAAATTTTATATCACATTTTGTCTACTGTTTTTGCCAATTAGTTAACTACTTGATGAGGACATCATAGCCAAACCTTTTAAGGTTTATGAGAGAAAGAAATGGAAAAGGAGAGCAGCTAGTCATTCCCTTTCCATATGGTTTGATTAATTGCTTTCATTCTAGAAGTCTCTAGGCACCTCTTCAGTTTCAGTTTGGGTCAGTTTCAGTGTGGAATTTTAAGGCTTGTTTATTATTTCAGTTTCAGTTAGGAGTTTAAATTCCTTTATTAGGTCTTTTATGCTTCAGTTTTGTGAAGTGTAACAGCCCTAGCTGTGAAAGAGTCTTTAATGCTAGTTAATATGAGCTATCTGCTCAAATATAAATAAGTGTAAGTGCCAAGTGGCCAGACATGTTGTGATGAATAAAAATTTCAGAGTGTTTCTGAGTTTTCCAGAGATTGGAGTGTTGGTGTGAAGCCCTGTGTGTGGAGTGAGAAACCTGGGAGGGAATCCTAGTTCTTAGTTTTCACTTTCTACCCTACAAAACCTGTGTGTTAAAGCCCTATACCTTAGAGTTTGTTGATCCTGGTGTCTAGGCACTGATTATACTGCATCACTACTGATGTCTAGGATACTCTTCTTGCCAACATGGTCGGTTGAGCTGACTAGAGGTGGACCTAGTTCAGCAAGGCACTTCACAATGGAGGAGTTAGAGCAAGCTACCAAGCATTTTGATGAAAGCAGTCTTCTGGGATATGGAATTTTTGGACTTGTTTATAAAGGTTTGCTCCGTGATGGGATGGTTGTGGCTATCAAAAGACGCCCCGGTGCTCCTAGACAGGAATTTATCTCAGAGGTATAACTAAATGGGGACATATCATAGTGTTCTACACTCTATACTTCTGTGCATTACATTTTGTAGCTCCTAGTTACTTAATGAACCATGTTCTATGCCTAAACTAGATATGGTGTTAAGGATCGGTTTCTTTTCATTTTTCATAATGAACAACTGTGCATAACAAAAACAACTATGTAAGAGCTTAATTATGTGGTAGCAGGTAATGTACTTGTCGCAGATTCATCACTGAATCTTAGTTAAAATACTGAGTTACTGCCACGAAAGTCAAATGTTGGTTTTTGAATATTTACCAAATGGAAGCATGTGCAATCGCCTATATGGTATACCTCCTTTTACTGATCATACTGGTTTTCAAATTCTATTGATGCATATATACTTGTGCAAGTTACATATATATGCCATTCATTTTCTGGCAGATACTAAACAGGATCCATCAACTAAACTAGCGTTTAAGCAAAGGTGATGATCAGTCACTTCTTAAGAGGTGAGTGATGTGAACAACCACTCGCCCCACCCCCCTCCTCCTTCCTCTCTCCCTCATGAATACTTGTACAGATTTATACTTTTATGTTTTGAATGTCCATTTTTATTCTTTCAGAGCCATCATGAATACTTATGTTCTAGTGATGACACTTAAACGATTGAGAGTTGTGATAAATATTGGCCATTCTTTCATCAACCTAGAAAACACATACGTAATTCATTTTGGATATTGTACACTTGGCCTTCTGGTAATTTATAGAGATACATTTATGCTTTTGTTTATCTAGTTTAGGCTTTTGGTAGTATTAGCTTCTAGCTAGCTGCTGCTTTGTTATATAATTAAAGATTGTTAGTTTTGATTCTTAAACTTAGCTAGCTTCATATATTTCTTCAAGGTTGTATTTAACATTTTGACTGTATAAAATTATCATATAGGCAGTACCTTGAAGCATCAATTCAAGCTTGGTGAGCGGCTTCTGTTTCTTACTAGTCAGGCTTGGAGCAGCTTCTATTTCAATGTTGAAGTAGAGGAAGATAAGCACCTTGTAAAGCTTAATTATCTTGTAAACTTTCATAGAAACTTCATTCCTTTTGTAACATTCGTGAGAAAAATTAAAATGTTACATTCCCTTTTGTATAAGCTTTATTCCTTTTTGTATAGCTTTTATAAAAAAAATGGAATGCATATTTGCATGCCAGATTTTTTTTATTCATAAATAACATTTTTGCGACGGCATTTTCACCGTTGCAAATGACTTTTGGTGACTGCAGATAACTCTGGTAGCGGTTGGTGGCGTCGCTATTGGTATTGGCGACGACATTTTTCAGTCGCAAGATCCTTGCAACGGCAAAAGGTTTGCCGTCGCTAATACTCTTACGACGGTGCATTTGCCGTAGCAAATAGCATTGGCGACACCACCAACGGCGACCAAAGCTTTGCCGTCGCCAAAAGTCATTTGCGAAGGCAAATGAAGTTTTAGCGACGGCATTGCGGCGTGGCCATTGCAATTTTTTTGTAGTGCAACTTAAACTAGTTTGCTATTATATTGTCATCTAATATTGGTCTATGAAAATATGCTTATTGAAATTGTGGTTGCTGGATTAATTGCATTGTTCTGGACTACTTTGCATGTTTTCGATCAGTTTATATATAGTAATTGATTATTGGATAGTTTTTTGAATACTAAGTGCAAACTAATTCGTTTCAGTGTGAGAAAAGAGGGAAGACAGCTCATACGCAACATCATATTGATGCAGTCAGAACAGAGTGGGCAAAATTTGTTGTTAAAGTATCTATGTAAGCAGTATTGCATCTAGCTGGTTAGTACTTGGGTTTAGGGACTTATTTTGGTAACTTGGGATTGCTGAATTGATCTGGACATAAATTTGTACGTTTGTAAATGTGTTGGATATGGCAATGTATGAAACAAATGGCAGTAATCTATGACAATGTGGTATTTTAGATATGTTTTGGACATGAAATTTCATATTTGTAACCAATTGTGCAAAGCCAGTTAAGATAACAAATATAGGTCAAGTGTCTATTGTCTGAGATTCACTCAGACAACACATGCTTAAAGCAGTAAATAATTCATGTTGTCTGAACATGCATTCACACAATAGATATAACAAAACTCATGTTGTCTGAACTTGCCATTTGCACAATAGATATAACAAAACTCATGTTGTCTAACCTCATTTCAGCCAAGATATATAACAAAATCAATGTTGTCTGAGATTCATTTCACTCATAAGATATAACAATAAACTGTTGAATGAGGTTCATCAAATGCAATTGAAAATAATAAAATGTGTCGTCTGAATGTTCAGTGAGATGACATATTCCATTTTGGCACTGTAATTGTTAATGCATCTCGCACAACTGAGAAAAATGATACAATGTTGTTCAAGATATACTCAGGACCATAGATTCTTAAACATTCTGATGTTTGAGTTTCACTAAACACAACATAAATAAATGTGGCACTTGTTGGAGATTCATTTCAGACAACAGTGATTTCCCAACCGTGTGGTATGAAATTCATTTCAGACATAACGTAGTCATGTTCCACTTGTTTGAGATTCATTATGCACAACATAGTTCTCTTAAAAGTATTGGGGTAATATAATGTTTCTGAACAATCATTAAATGAACTGTTGTCTGAATATCTAACAGACAATAGTTTATCCAAATTAAAATAGTTTAGTAATTTTAAGAAGACAATTATGTGCTTATATACGTCGTCCGAGTGTAACACAGACAATAATTTTGAACTGTTGTCTGAGCGAAGTCAATCAGACCACAGGCTACTAGACAACAACAGCTTTTTCACTCAGACGACAACGATTAATTTTGTGGTGTAGTGCATGAATTAAATATCATTATACAATAAATCATTTTTAAGAGTTTCATACCATTAATTATGCATGTGTATGCATTTGTGTAGCTCCTCAGGTAAGTCTTGTTCAAACAATTAATTTTGAACTATACTCCGAATTTTTTTTTGTTGCACCTAGAAATTTCTCAAATTTGCAGACTGCATTTGAAAATGGCTTATTGCCAATCTATAAGAGATGAGAAACTCAAATAAGCTAGGTGTAATATTGGAACCCGAGACAACAAAGGAGTAAACCATGCTTCTTAACCCTCCTACTTGTATGAGGACAAACTTTGCAATTTAGATTGACGAACGTAATTCTACTTAATGAACGTAATATTTTTCCTTCATTTATATAGGTAAAAGAAAATTGATTTATTGTATAATGACATTCGATTCATGATTGACTTTCTAAATAGAAAAAAGAAAAAAGAAAAAGAATCAGAATTGCAAGGAAGTATAGTTAGGGTAATTTGTAAAATAAAGTTTGAATTAAAGTAATAAAATAAATAAAGGGGGTGTATGAATAGAGAAAATGAGTGTGTAAATAGCATCATCCTTCTGGATTTTCATTTTATATCCCTATCCGCGTACCCTATGGTATGGGTGATATATATTCCCATTTTCCTGTTATGTGATTAATCCCTTTATTTAATTAATTTGCCTCTGTAGCTAATGTCAAATTTGAAATTGAAAACCATACGTATAAGATGACTAGAGAGATCGACAAACATGTGAATTGATTAGCTTATCTAACTAACATCGTAAAAGTTATGTGTTCAAATCTCATTGGAATCAATATGAGCGGGGTGGGGATAAAAAAAAAAAAATTGGCGAAGTTTAGTGAGATGAATGCTTAACATGTTTCAAATCCAAATAAGGCATCAAGACACATTTATACTATATAAACAAACTGAAATAATAATAATATTGCGTTTCTCCTATCTATTACACAGAGGGATGGAATGTCAACAACAATAATCTATAACAACTGAAACAAAATGTTTACACCTTTGATTTTTACTTGAAATTTGTACAAAGAATAAAGATTTATGAATGCAAATGTAATCTGTTTATACATATTTGGTAACAATTTATTCATCTACTTTTGGTTACCATGAATTAATGCATGTTGGATCAACTTACATGATATATGACAAAAATAATAACAAGAAGTAGCTGCAGAGGAAACATCTATAGACTATAGGACACCATTCTGCACAAAGCATGGCATAATTGGCATGCCTTGTTTTCGGTTTCGGTGGGGCGCGTACGTTTTGAGGACTTGGTTGAGAACTCCCACCTTGTCCCTTTGAACTCCCCTTTACCTTTGAACCCTTTCCCAAAGCGTCCTTAGCGGAAGACATGATCAATTGTAACTGTTTATCTTGTGACTTAACTCTTAAGGATGATAGTTATGGACATAAATCACTTTGCTTTCCAAAGGCCCTATTATTTGCTGCGGTCCGGCTGGAGGGTTATTTCGATCAGGAAAGTGAGGGGAAACTTTAATAAGTTACGTACCCCCAATGTGCAAGCACCATGCACAGAAAGTTCAAACTCTTTTACCATATAGCAAGTTCGATTAAATGAAAACCAAATCGTCCTAACAACCAGTTTTCATGAATTAGGGCTAGCTAGTTTGGTTTTCAACAGTGTAATGCAAACTATCCAATGCTGGCTGTTGGATAGTAATACATGAGTACATGATTTCTTCCGGGCCATGGAGAGCTAGCTTCCTGTTCTACGTAGTGCTTTCTTTTTTGTTTCTCGTTAATTTCCTTGATCAGATTGGGTATTTGAATATCCTTTTGTTAATATTGACTGAAACCAATCGGTGGAAGAACATGACTAGAAATTAGGGATATACCCACACCTGTATACAAATTACGTCGTTGATCAAATGATTCAAATCTTGCTGGACAGAGTAAGCTAATAAGATCTCATATTACAGAAGGAAATCGTGAAGAGCGAATGACCAAACAGAGCGTAGCAAGCTCTATCTACTTGTCCATTTATAGACCCAGAAACTAATTCACAAAAGACTCGGGAAAATCTATTGTAGCTCTTACTGGAATTGCTATGCGGTTCTGGGGAACTTGCATAACTTCAATCAGATAAATTCTAAACCGCGTTTGAACCCAAGGTTTGACGGGTCTGAATCTCATTTTTCATTGCCACCTACTAGTGCATGTAGCTTGCTGGCTACTATATCTTTGGCCTGCAGATTTCGTGTCCCACTTCATTGTTTTCTTATTTATTTTACTTAACTCGGGCAACTTTCTTATAATCTTCCGAGAAACAGTCGGACATGGCATGCCGGCCTGCACAGACCGACGACCAAACAAACCAGGGTTAGAGAGATGGAGGCACAAGGAATCGACGTGTACAAGGTATAGATATGTAGCTAACTGCAATCAGTTCTGCGAAAATGAGCCCAAAAAATGGAACCCGTAAATGCCGGCAATGACCATTAGACCAACCCAGCCAACTGTGACCCTGTTGGCTTTCGAGGAAATATATGAGCAACACAGCAGCAGTTTTACAACGGTCGAAAATTTCTATTTCTCTTTCCTTTATTTTTTTTTTCCCTTCATTTTTCTACGGCAAATGAAGTACATGGATCAATTAAAAGATTGCAGTCAAATCTCAAATGTGGTAGGAATGGCCGGGCGTTTTCGCCCGAAAGTCCGGCTCGGTTTGTAATATCCTGACGGTCCAGGCTTTATGAAAAAGTTTTGAGTATTTTACAAAATGCGGCCCGAAGACAATATAAAATGAATGCATTATTGTGATCGTGTGATGTAAAGTGTAAAATTGAAAATTATATGATTACTGTGATGGTATGATATGATGATTTTGATTGAGTATTGTTTGTTTTAAGTTTGCTATGGTTTTTAGTTAACAATTAGAAATATGTCTCCCAACATAAAATCAGCAGTATTGTTATTTTCATGGCATAAATAAATAAGTTCATACAGAAACTGAGCATATGGTTATTAATTCTAGTTTTGGTATTCTTGAAAGATGTATTGGTCATTTTGCACAAAAGCAAGTTTTCACTATCACTCTTCAAGGATTTTAAGTTTTAACAAAACTGGAACTTGTGTTTCTGCATTTAAAATTGCACTTATATTTTGTCTTCCAAAGAAGTAGTTCACTGTATAATTTTGAATACAGAACAGTATCATATGTAAATATAATCATCTATTGAGATACCCTGAAGCTTTTCTTGTCCAAAGATATAGACTGATTCATGGAATGACAGATTTTTGTTAAATGCAGTATGATAATTAAGAACTTTAGAATGTTGAGTTTTATGCCACAAAGGTGTTACTTAATGTTAATTCAGCTATGGGGTTTTATGGAAAACAAATCATGTATTTGCATAAATTTTAAAACTAAATGACTGTTTGTGAATTTTATGCCTTTTACTTCATCTTGTTTTGTGTTATTCAAATACATGATTTTGTTTTAAAAATTAACACATAGATAAAAGTTTCTGCATAATCTTATTTTTCTTTATTTTTCTGTGTTTTTTAGGTCTAAATGTGGTCACTATAGGCCAAATTCAGTTGCTTAATGGCTGG
>LYNE01007975.1:4857-19652 GCA_001662545.1 Rosa x damascena
TTTTCTTCTTTCTTTGAAACACACCTACAAAAACACTAAACTAACGTAAATGAACCATAAATAAGGAGGACTACACATATATACCAAGACTCCAAGAGAAAGAGGCATAGAAATATAAGAAAATATGAGCACATCAACTTACATATATAGATATATATATATATATATAATAGTTTACGGGCTTTTACGGGCCGGGCTTAGCGGGCTTTTACTGGCCGGGCCTAGCGGGCTTTTGGCTGGCCGGGCAGGGTTTTTGTTGGCTTTTTGGCGGGCCTTCATCGGCCCACCGAGGCTGGCTTTTGCGGGCTTACTCGGGCCGGGCCGGGCTTTTTGATGAGGCCTATGTGTATTCAAGAAGAGGGATTTGTATATAAAATTTCTCGACTGGATATCACAAGGGTAATATAGATCACATAGCTACATTTTCCTGAAAATATATATGTGGGAAAATTACTGGTCCCCCCCTATACTTTTGGTGAGTCGACAGTTCAGTCCCTACTATTCCAATTTTAACAGATAACTCCTCAAACATTCAAATTTCACACAATTTGATCTAAAATTACCATTTTACCCCTCACTTATTTTTTTAAAAATTCTTCTCTCTCTCTCTCTTTTTTATATATATGTATATGTGTTATGTCCCGTATCTCAATTTACCGGTCTACCAGTCATTACGATGGTAAACAGGAATTACTTTCACTTTTACTTTGTTTTAATACTTTTAGTGACCCTAAATTGTTGACTTTTTGTTTGGGTCAAAATTTGAGAAAGTTTCCTTCATGAAAGTTATAGAGGACGTTAAACCGAGCGCGTGCATATATGGTACGTAAAAATCGGAGTTCGTATGCGAAAGTTATGGCTTAAAATGTGGAAGTTACTTTTCACGGTAACTTTCTATATATATAGAAAGTTACTGTGGTAGGTTTCTGGAAACCTACCCCGACTTTCTCTCTCTTCCTCTCCCTCTTTCCCAGCGTCGGCCTCTCTCCTTCTCC
The DNA here is from genome assembly GCA_001662545.1 of Rosa x damascena. Taxonomy (NCBI): domain Eukaryota; kingdom Viridiplantae; phylum Streptophyta; class Magnoliopsida; order Rosales; family Rosaceae; genus Rosa; species Rosa x damascena. The sequence goes on from LYNE01007975.1 coordinate 5,853, forward strand.
CCTTCGTTTGACCGCCGTCCGGCCACCAATCGGCGAGCCCAGGGTGACGGTCGACTCCTCTCTTCCTCTCCTATACGCCAGTGGTCGTGGGTAGTCGTGATTTGGCCGGAGGAGCTCGAATTCAAGCCAAGAAGATTACTGTAGTAGTTGGTCATTTCCGGCGATATCTTCCAATTCCGGCAGTCTCCGGCCACCAAATTGCGTCGAAGGTGCGGTTTTCGCCAAGGATCATTTTCCCCCTAGCCTTGAGCCACGATTTGCAGCGTAGAAGAAGAATCAAGGAGAAACCCAATTCTAGGGTTTTGAATTTTCTGGAAATTTTTCACCGGCTGAATTGGAGCTCTTAAAGGTAAAATTGGATTGTGTTGTGGTTGAGAAAAATGTTGGGTCTGTTGAGTAGGTTTGCTACCAATCTTTGGTGGTCATCGGAGGTGGTTGCTGGCGGAGCGTGGGCCCCACGTGCTGCCACTGTAGATGGCGCGTGGAGGCCCGTAGGGCAGGTTTTTAATTCTTGTTTTTAGCCAAGTAAATCCTTTATTTGTTGTAGAGCTTGTATATGAAATTTGGTGAATTTTGGAGAAGCTTGGAATTAATTATGAATTTTTGAAGTTTAGGGTTTTGATTTACGATTTACGAGAATCCGACCGTCAGATATCTCTCGGTTCTGACTTGGAACCTTTAAGATAATGAATTGGTATTAGAGGTAAAATTTGGGTTGAATCCGAGAACAAATGGAGAGATGATTTGTGAGGATTTGATTATGGGATTCGTATTAAATTGTCGAATTGTCGCTTACGGAATATAAACGTGTACAGGGCGACGTTCCGAGCTCTGGCTCGATGAAGGAACTCGTATACTTGATCGTCGGAATAGTACTGTGAGTGGACTTTTGTTTTAAATAATGATGCATGCGTTTATTTTCTTGAATTATTGCTTTATTTAATTAACATATTACTTTTCGAGCATATGAATTGATTTCGGAATTTGATTTCGGTTTATCTCGTGGATTTGCTTTCAATAATGATTTTCATGAAGTGATTATGATTTATTCCAGTTGTGAATTTCGGATATTATTTTGTTATGCTCGGATTCGAATTTATAATTTATGTTGATTATCGACGAATTATTTTCCGAGGTGATTCCGGAATTTCATATTTATTTTCATTCATCGATTTAAGATTTCTGAAAGATTTCGAAATGGGATTTCGATGGAATTATTTCTTGTTTATTTATTCGATCTTTGGTTTTGGCATTGGGAATGCCTTAGCAATGATTACGGTTTGAGAATTTTTGATTTGGTTTGATCTCGCCTTTCCGCCACTGGTTTGAGATACTTTTGGCGTGTGGGACAGGTCGATGATATTTTCAGCTTACTGTGAGAGTTGGGGAAGCCTTATGTATTTATGGATTTACTGTGGTTTTCGGATTTTCTGTTGCCTTACTTTGGGTGACTATTATCATTGCTAGCATTGATCTTCCGCCTTTGTGGCGCTGGTTACTGTTTTTGTGACAGTGATTCTAAAGCCCAGTATCCTATCGCTACACATAGTGGCGTAAGGGTATATTACGGGAGTAATGTGAGTACTTTAGCCTGGGAGGCTATCACCCGAGCCTGGGAGGCTCACTCGTATGGCTATCATCTTCCCCTACTCATTATACTATTTTGACTAGCGGGGCTAGTCCGATTTCCGTTTAACCAGCGGAGCTGGTCTCGTTTTGTTAGAGTATCGGAGTTTCAATCTTTTCCTTAAGTTGTTTGTGACTAGCGGGGCTAGTCGGTTTTCTTGAGCAGAACTTCTCTTGTTTAGTTTTCCATAATCATTGCATGCATCGGGAGTTTTTAAAGAAATAAATGTGGGAAAGTATAAAATCCCTTTTGCTTAAAATTGTTTATTTTTATCCACTGACACTAACGTGTTTTCAATTACTTTCCCCAGGGCCCTTCGATTTCAAATGCCCAGTTTGCAGGCGAAATTAGTTTAGGTCGGGCGTACATGGAGTTGAGGCGTAGTCAACAGCATGGCTTCCGCGTTTGCCTTTGAATTAGGTTTTCCTTATTTACCTTTCTATTAGAATTGCTCTGATTACCTGTGGAATTAATGTTATTAAGTTGAGATTGTGTTTTGTGGATTGGAGAATGTTGTGATTTGGGGAGCAGGGTGGCTCCAGGAGAATAAGGATGAATGATTTAGAAGTGTAAATTTCCTTTCTACAGGTTTTGGGTAGTCCATTTTAGAAGAAGTTCTGCCAAATTTTTGGAAGAATTTCTTCTAAGGTGGGCCCCGCAGGGCCACCTCGGATTTCCGAGTGAAATCTGGGTCGGGTCCTGTCAATATGTGTGTGTGTGTGTGTGTGTGTGTATTTTTTTATTTATTCTTCTCTCTCTTTATATATATATATGTATGTATGTATGTATGTATATGTATGTATATATGTGTATATGTGTGTGTGTATATATATTTATTCTTCTCTCTCTCTTTTTATAAATATTTATATGTATATGTGTGTGTACATATACATATATATATGTAGATATATACATACACATATGCATATATATATATATATGTAGATATATATGTATATGTATATAGATATGTATATGTGTGTGTATATATGTGTATATATATATGTAGATATATATATATGTATATGTATGTATACATATATATCTAATGTGTTTATGTATTTGGTAAGTCTATATACTATATTTATGTTTCATATTATTAAAAAATTCACAAATTACTTTTATATATCTAATGTGTATGTATATATCTATATAGATATATATATATATATATGTATGTATATTTATATGTAGTTATATAAATATATGTTTAATTTTATACATATGTGTGTGTGTATATATAATGTGTATGTGTATATATATATATATGTATATGTACATGTATATGTAGATATATATAGATATATATATATATATATATGTATGTATGTATATGTATATGTAGATATATAAATATATGTATAATTTTATACATATGTGTGTGTGTATATGTATATGTATATGTATATGTATATGTGTATGTATGTATGTTTGTATATGTAGATATATGTATATATATATGTGTGTGTGTGTGTGTGTATTAGATATATAAAAAAAAGAGGAAGTGAGGGGTAAAATGGTCATTTTGAAACAAATTGTGTGAAATTTGAATGTGTGAGGAGTTATTTGTTAAAATTGAAATAGCAGGGACTGAACTGTCGAATCCCAAAAAGTATAAGGGAGGACCAGTAATTTCCCCTATATATATATTGACAAAGCGACACAAGCAATAGGGTCCTTTTGGGCTGTTTGGGTTACAATATTTTTTTTGTGTTGTTGAGTGAAATCCGTTGTTAAATCTTTCCCCATTTGATTGTTATGACAACTAGAAATTATGTCCAGCTAGCACTTTGCCTTAAGCCTTGACACCATTGCAATTGCAGGGGTGATTTAGCAGACGCTTCGATTAAGAGTTGTGTATAATTTCTTATGGATCGATGTATCCTACAAGTTCTCACTTCCAATTGTATCCTCCATGTTTTTTAGTTTCTTTGGAATCCTATGCAAAACTTGGCACCAATTGTATCCTCCATGTTTTTTTATTCTGCATTATAATCGGAGTAACGAACATAAAGAAAAAGAAAGATTCATTACTCTTTTCTTTTTCGTTGCTTTTTATTTTTTTCTTTTTTTGAGAAAAAGAAAGATCACATTACTTGGATTTAAAGTTTGCCTACTACCCCCAACTATAGATATTCGAAGTCACAAGCGTTTCTGAAGATTTCTCCAATTCATCATCTGTGAGCATGCATTTTGGTGGTTTCTTTTATGCAGGTCGGTATTTTGGTTTCATCATTGTTATTATGATTATTAATTTTTCTTGTTCATATTTAATCACATTCTTAGCCCGATGTGACAGATTGAGCTACATAACATGGCAAGTTAAGTCATATTTTAGTCAGATATTAATTATCAATCAAGTCATATTTTTAATCTGATAATTAAGTCAATTTAAACAATTTGAGTAAAAGATCTTCCTTTTGTTTTAATGAATTGATAGGAGCATAATTATGCTATATTAATAACGTTAATCTCTATATTTTCTTTGTTAGTTTAGTGTATTTTCTTTTTATTTACGTTGTTTATTTGTTTTATAGGTATCTTTGAGCAAAGAAACAGAAAAGAAGTAAAAAAGGGATTGAAAGGCAAAATCGGCAAATCTGCCTATGCAGATCAATCAAATTCGACAGATCACTGAGACCAGCACACAACAATCCAGAGAATTATCTTTATATTGATGGAAAGCCTCATATGTCTAGTTGTCAGATCTTTTTACGGCTCATTAATATCATTTTTTTAGACGAAGTTATGGACGATTTAGTATAAGAAGGTCAGGCTGCGCGTGAATCTGAGGTTGGACGGGAATTTATGTTTCGAGGCTCAAATCACACCGAGAAGCCCGAGGACGAGTTTGTGCTACATATTTCAACTTATGATGGACAAATGGCATGATGTGAATGATTACAATGAGTCATCAAGTTCAAGAGCCAATAGAAAAACTCCACCTAAGCACGTGAACCCTAATTCTTTTAGGTTTTGGATTTCCTACACAACAAGAAAGATGAAGGCAAACTCGAAGCATATAAAAGGGGATCCATCTGCAGCAGCTCTCTCTTCTCCTCCCTTTCTTTAGTTAGTTTTGTTTCTTCTATGTTTAACTAGTTTATATTAGTTAGGGGGCAGCTTGAAGCCCCTAGACATGAACTACAAGATGATTTGACTTTGATGTTATTTTCTTTTAATCCAAGATGAGACTTTTGTTTACTACTTTTTCATTGATGAATGCTTGCTTGTATGCTTTGAGTGCATGCTTAGTATGCATGTTAGGATTCTACCGCTTTGATTGTTTGATGCCTGTGTCAATAGTTGGACTCCTCAAACCTTCTAGAGAAGCAATTGTTAGTTTTCACTATCAAGTAAACTAAGTCCTAGGTTTAGCAAGGCGCTAAGTTTATTGCGATGCCTAGTGATGTCTCAAACTCTTTTAGACCTTAATGATCTCTGCATGTTTAATCTAATAAGCGTACCTTTAGGTTGCCTTGCTTGGGAATAGTCTAGGTGTAGAGCACTTCCTGCCTAGCGTATGAAGTAAGAAAGGGTAATAGGTTGTGTTCAAGTATACCGAGCTAACCTGAGCATCTTCCTCTAGATTAATTGAATTAGGATTGAACAAATTGTCTTGTATGTGATTGTCAGGGGTGGATGCAACTTCCCTAACTATCTTCATCATATTGTTTTCAAACCGTCTTAAAACCAGTTTCTGTTATTTTCAGCTTCTGTACTCTATGTTTTCGTATTTTTTTAGAATAGTAAATTAATTCCGAATAATCCCAAATTTTGTCTGCTAGACTCCTTGTGTGTCTAGTACATCTCTGTAAATTTTCATAATTTTCTGAGTTGTTTAGATTGGGTTTTCAATTAGGTTTTAGACTGGTATTCGCTAGGAACAGTGGTCACTTTTGTGACATTATTTTGAGTAGTTATAACCTTAGTGCTCTGCAGGAAATACCCTTATTTACCCATGCTACAATTAACAATCTTAAGTGTGAATAAAGAAAATCTATAGCTTATAAATTTAGCTATCATGAATCCATTTCTACGTATTTTTACCTTCATCTGTCATTCCGTCAGCTAGCTGTATTATGATCAATTAATAACTCAAAAGCCAGCGTGCTAAAATCTTAACAAGACATATTGGAATCTACAAGCAGCAGCAACATTTGTAAAGATTTCTTCATTCAAACTGTGAGTACAATTGCCTTCTTTCGTTGTTTTTCTTTTTGTCACATATGCTGGACATAGATATGATTAACCTCTTGGCTGGATAAATTGACAGATTGATAGCTAGCATGGCAAGTACTCTAGTTGGCTCTAATGCACTTATTCTGGAAGTTCTTGACCGTAGTAACTATAAACATTGGAGATCACGATTGAAAACTTATTTGTTAGTTGAAGACTAAGAAGCACCGATACGGGTACGAGTATCCGGATGCGATACGATCGGATACGTGGGTACGGCAAATTTTAAATGTTATAGGATACGGGTACGTGAAGGATACGTTAATTAAATATATATATAATAGCAAATTATTAGCACCGGCGTTATCATTCCAGCTGGCAGTCACACACTCCACCATGAATAAGAGTCTCCGGGTGGAAATCGCACCGTTCGAAGCAACAAACAAATATGAAGCACAGGCCGTATAGAATATGTACCCGCTTCAACAAATGTGAGAACTGAGAGGAAACTCCAAGCAGCTAGAAACTGAAGAACAAATATGAGAAGAAGAGCAGAAGATGCAGAACAAACGTACCCGAAGCAGCAACAAATTGAAGCTCCAAGCTCCAACCGAATCGGCTGCAGAACGAAGTGAATTTCTGCAGAAGGTCGTCTCGATCTGGGTTGAGCAAGAAGGCTTGCGATTTACGAAGAAGACCAGAAGAAAAGAGACGCAAAGCATGAGAAAGAGAAGAAGTCTTGAGCAGAGAAGGTTGTCTCGATCTGGGTTGAGCAAGAAGAACAGCAGAAGAAAAGAAACGCAGAGCTTGAAGAAACGCAGATCTGGGTTCATCTCGATCTGGGTTGTTTTTTTTGTTTTTATTTTTAGGGTAAAAAGTCAACATTACCCCTACGTATCCGATTTATTTACATACTTACGTATCGGCTTAGGATACGGACGTATCCAAACCGTATCCAAATATAGATACGCGTATCCAGACGTATCCGAGCGTATCCGCGCGTATCGTACCCGGATCCCGGATCGGTACGGGATACGAGGCCAAATTCACGTATCCGTGCTTCATAGGTTGAAGATCTCTGGGAAGCTGTCGAAGCAATCGTGGAACGTCCTCCAAAGTTCGTAGATGATCAAGCCGATTATAAGGCCTGGACCAAAAAGAATGTTAAGGCTTTGTATGCAATCCAAAATTCATGCGGGAGAGAGTTGTTCTCTTTTATAAGTGAAATTGAGACGGCCAAAAGTGCCTGGGACGCTTTGGAACAAGCGTGCAAAGTTGTACAAGGTATGCTGTTCATCAATTACAACTTTTCATAGAGTAATAATTTGTTGTTAATTGAATTTCACTTCTCAAACTCGAATTATGTGCCGTTGTGCTTCTTGTACTACTCTTCATCTTTTTAAACAATAAAAAATGGATAGAATTGTGGTAAAACTATCTAGAAAAGAATTGGGTGGGAGAAAAAAAAAAAAAAAATTTATTAAGTTAACCAAGTTCTGGCAAATACTTGGCTTGCAGGATATGATGAGAACAATGCCAACCACTTGATGTGCTATGAGTCGTTCATTGAGTTTGCAGTCATTGGTGATTGGGATAAGACAAAGAAGTGCCTTGGAGAAGTTGATATCCGCAGTGTAGTAGCAGTAAGAGCAGTAGAGAAGGGGCACGTGCATGGATATATAGCTCTTCATGTAGCAGCTAGCCTTGGAAGGGCACGTGCATGTACTGAAAGAGTTGGTGTCTTTCATGACACAAGAAGATATGAAAATAAAAAACGATTTAGGTCACACGGCTCTTCATCTTGCAGTAGCGAAGGGGCATGTACATATTGTGAAAGAGTTGCCGGTGCCGTTGATGGGAGAAGTAAAAGACATTGATGGTAAGTTGGTAACACAGCTCTTCATATAGCAGTCCAGGAAGGGCAGGCCGATGTTGCGAAAGAGTTGGTGTTGTTGATGAGACAAGAAGACTTGAAAATAAAAAAGGATGCTGGTTACACAGCTCTTCACCTAGCAGTCAATAAGGGGAACGTGCCTATGGTCACAGAGTTCGTTACAAAAGAAAAAGGTAATCTCATCTTTTCAGAAGACTCGATCGATCATTTGCATAGTCTTCAACCTATTTTTGTTTTCTCATGTTATTACATTAATTTTTCCTAATCCGTGTGAAGTAAGTTAATTACAAACATAAAAAGATGCTGGTTAAATGATTTAGTATAATTCAGGGTAATTATACTTTGAATTGTATGCGGGACTAGCAATTATATTAGATTGAGTCATATACTTACTAATACAAATTTTATTCATTTCCAGGTGAGAATAATATTGTCGAAGATGACTTTGAGCGTTATATACCGTTTACCACCTATGTGCAAAATGGTAATTGGGATAAGGCAAATGAGTGTCTTAGAGAACTAGATAATCCTTGTGGTGCAGTAACAGCAGTAGATCCGAGAGATGACTACCGAGACACTGCTTTTCATGTAGCAGCCCGGGAAGGGTATTTGCATGTTACCAAAGGATTGGTGTTGTTGCTGAAAATGAGACAAGAAGATTTAGAATTGAAAACCGCTGAAGATTTCACAACTTTTGGTTTTGGTATAACTTTAGGGGTTAGTGAAGAATTCCTCATGGAAAGGGCCAAATACATGGTTGAACATTATGAGAAAACACTTGGTAGCTGTTTGGGGATGCAAAACTCCATGGGTTTCACAGCTCTTCACATAGCAGTACAGCAGGGGTATGTGGATATTGTGAAAGAGTTGGTGCCACTAATGAGAAAAGAAGGTTTAGAAATAAAAGACGCTAATGGAAAGACAGCTCTTACCGTTGTAATCCAACAAGAGAATGTAGATATTGCGAAGGATTTGGTGCAATCGATGAGACAGGAAGGTTTGCCACATTAAATCGTCAAAAAGAGGTTTATAGTCTTATATATGGGCTCGCAGAAGAAGAGCGAAATGGCATTGCAGCTGGTCTTTTGAACTCTGGCAATATGCTGCATACTGCCGCGAATTTATCCTCACTTCCACAATTTCATCATATTCAAGATGCAAGTTTGCAAATGCAAAGAGAACTACAATGGTTTAAGGTAAGATTAAATCTCTCATTATTCACGCACATGCGCATATTTACATTTACTTTTCAAATTTATATTTTTATCAAAGTAATGTTCCAGCACTTATTTCGTAGGAAAAACAAAAAATAACCATGTGCTTATCAGCGTGACAGTGACAAAAATGTGCACCCAATTCAAGTATGGGAAAACTAATTTACTCTACTTGGAATATTTTTGAGTGGAAAACAACAAAGTTCCATAATAATAAAGAAAACAATAGGAGATAAAACATATATAGTTGGATGAAATACAACTGAAAATTAGCATCTACAATAATTCAGATGACTAAACAATCTTAAATAAACCAATCTAATGACCTACTCCAGAAATCAATAATCCCTCCACCCAAAAGAATTTTTTTTCCTATTCTGAAAGAATTTTTCTACTATCATGAGAGAACACGTGTCATTTGAACGAACAATAATGGTCACTGTTCACATAGTCAATAGTGATAAAAAAAATTATATTCAATCATTTTTGGGTGTAAATCCAATAGTAGAAATATTTATTTTAAAGTTGAGTTGTTTTATTTTGGACTAAATACAGATTACTACCCTATATTTTGGGTCCAAAATCAATTCAGTCCATGAACTTCTAATTTCATCAAAAACACCCATGCACTTTCAATTTTAATCTAATAGGTCCAATTTGTTCGTTTTCTGACAATTGAGTTATTTAACTTGTTAACGTGGCTCATATATGGCTTATGTTTTATGATGTGGTGTGTGCAGGCCACCTCTAGTCAATTTACGGGTGAGTCCTATTATTAAAAATAAATAGTTTTTCAACAAATAATCCAACTATATATAACTTGAACTGATAACAAAATATTAACGAATTCGACCTATTAGATCAAAATTGAAAGTGCAGGGATGTTTTTGATGAAATTAGAAGTCCAAAGACTGAATTGATTTTGTACCTAAACCATAGGGTAGTAACCAGTATTTAGCCATTTTATTTTGCATCATTTGACCTATGTCTAACAATGATCAAACATAATTTTCTTAGTCGTAAGTATTAAGTGAACACCATTAGTTGTCAGAAATTATAATTCCAAAGCCCCGGTTCCAGAGGTCAAAAACTATATTAAAATCTGAAACTAGATCAAGACCTAACTCGGTTCTATAAAGCATCTCCGAAAGCCACTCGAAACTGAATCCCTATTATTTATTTTTTTTAGGAACAAAACCTAATCCCTATTCAAAATGAATGCTAGAGTTGAAATTGAGTTTGACAAAAGGCGTACTATACTTGTGTAACTCCACCACCCCGTAGCTGCCCAACATCCAATCAAAACAAAAATCAATCAATAAGCAAAATCAACAAAAAAAATCCCTTCCAAACACATATCCACCTATCGCTACCTGAAGAACTTGCCTACAGGACGATGATAACCACAACAGATGCAAAATACTTAACCGAGAAACAACTGTAACTAGCAACCTGAAGGCACCCATGACCCGACCAAGATTGAACACACTAGCAATATATAGACCATAAGGTGTCTTCCAACCAAATTCTAAACGAATATGTAGTAGAAAAATAAAGGTCAATGAAAAAGCCATCACAAAGCAGAGAAAGAACATTGTGCATGGTGTAAGATGCTTGCAAGAGCACTAGTCCCTGGAGGTGCGCGATCAAGAAATTCATCGCACCAAATCTGCAGAGGGAGACAGAACAGTTTCTGGGGTTTAAAGAAGAAAACTAGGAACGTGCAAGGGTTGTCAGGATTGGCAAAAGCAAGGCTCTTACCTTGGTTGGCACCCCCATCCAAGGTTCGAGCCCCAGAGTTGTCAATTTATCCCTTGTTGGTAGGTTGCTGAGTGTCGGGGTCTTGCGGGGCCCATGTGAACGCTGGTGAAACGTGCCAAATTCACGGGTGTCTAAGTCATCTAGAGGCTTGATTGTGGATGCCTGCGGGTCCTACCACCTGACCACTTCAGTGTGGTAGTGTGGGCTTTGGGACGTTACAGGGTCTGTCTACTCCCAATTGTAACCGGTTCGGGGCCTAGATGTTAGTTGAGCTCCTGCCAAGGCCTGCCTCGGGTAATCGGGGCAAACGGTCGATCATAAAGTTCCTGGGCCGGGAGGACCTGCCTCCCCCCCTCCCAAATACTCATTGCCCAAAAAAAAGAAGAAAATTAGGAAGCTTAAATACTTTAAACATTTTATAAACACTTTTTCTTTAATACAAAAAAATAATTTTCTGTAGTACCCATGTCAAGGAAAGACCAACATCAATTCGACCACCAATGCTTACCCATCTCAGAGAGAATAAAGGATCCCCATTTCCATGAGCAGCAGTATCTCATGTCCCACACCACCATAACAAGGCCCCACCCTCTTCACCAGACCAAGACTACCAAGTCTGGCCACCATCTCAAGCTACACCAGCCATTCCAAGCTCCCACCCAAACATCTATGTTAATAATATGAGTTTGTTGCCTAATGTGTAGCCAATAACAGGGCCTAAGAGATGCACCTCAACAACGAAGTACAAAACCGAAAGAATCACGTCAATCATGAAGAAGTAACCACCGTTGAAGCATTGATGGTCATCACCAAACCACCATTGTTGAAGAAGTGGGGCTCAAAGTTGATGACTGGTCTTAGAAGAACAGCACCTGACAAGCAACAATAATGCATGTGGCCAATTATAGATCCTCATGAGAGCCACCTCTAGAACCAATTGATGAGCAAATCATAGGTCAAACTCCCTTTGCAAACCAAAAATGTTTTGGCAGTTACTTAAATCATAAGCTACTGAGGCCCAAACTCTAACGAGGATGATATCCCTTTTCTCCAAGCTAGTAATAGTTGAGCAATCCCAAGTGTGATGATAAAACGTTGGAACCAATATCAAGATGAATTATTCATCCTCTTCCACATCGTATCCCAAAATAGTCAGACCATGTAAAAAGTTTTGTTAAGAAAAATTGAAATAACATTTAGGAGTGGCCAATATTATTTTGTTTACTTTATTAACACGTGCATAAGGAATTAATTTTATTTCCTATAATATATACATTTAGCTCACCTTAAATATGTAAGTGTTCAAGGATACTATTTACCCTTTCTATTTACAGTCATGTTTAAGTCTTTATTCAATTTAATGTAGGAGGTGGAAAGTGTTGTACCTCTTGAACTGCATGAAGTTCAAAATGATTCAGATGGTTTAACAGCACATGAACTATTTATCGAGAATCATGAGAAATTGATACAGGATGCAGAATATTCGACGAAAGGAACAACAACTTCTTGTACAGTTGTAGGTGCTCTTATAGTTACAATGATGTTTGCTGCAGCTTTCACAGTTCCTGGTGGAAATAATGGCAACACAGGCCTTCCTTTCCTACCAGATAGAAGATTGTTCAAGGTTTTTATAGTGTCAGATACTATATCACTTGTTTCTTCAACAACTTCAGTGATCACATTTTTGGGAATACTCACCTCACGTTATGCGGAAGATGATTTTCTCAAATCGTTACCCACAAAGATGATAGTTGGCCAGAGTTTTTCGAATCAATTGGCAACCACCTCTTCATAATTTCGTCAAATTGGGATGCCAGAAGGCGATTGACAAAAATTCTCTCAAGCGGCGCTAGGTTTTCTCGACAATTTTTTTGCTTCCATCTGACGGCGCGTCCATTAACGCTATCGTCGAACGGGCGTTGTTGATGGATGAGAGCGGTTCTATCAATCGGGGCGGTGTCGTTCTGGATCGATGGGATCCGTGGCAGGAGGGAGGAGAGATCGTGGTAGTTCGCGGGCTCTGGTTCTGGTCTTGCTTGCCGGGTTTGAGGGACGGAGAGGCGGTAGGAAACCGATCTGCCACTGGTTTGGGGGTGAAGAGGGCAGGGGAAGGGGGATCCATGGCAGTGGTTCAAAACTTGGTTGGATGGAGATGGGGGTTGCTGGCTTTACTTGTCTGGTTTGGAGCTATGGAGCTTTCCTTATCCGATCTGGGTAGGATAGCTGGCGGCGTTGTGTCGTGGGGCAACCGGGTTGGAGAAGCGACAGCGGTGGTGGTCCAATGTGGGCTGTGGTGCGACAGGGAGGGCGTGACGTCGGTGGTGGCTGGTTTAGGCATGGGCTTGGCCTTGCTAACGGGCTGTGGTCTCTATACTTCTTGGACTGATGTGTGGGTTTGGGCTCATCTCTTGGGCCTGACCTTTGCTGTTTATTTATTTAAAGTTTTTATTTACTTTTGTTGTTTAGTTCTATTGCGCATTTTGCGGGTAATAAGTCCTTACATATGTGGTGTATGGCTAGTTGGGCTTTATGCCTGTGTGTGCACTCAAAGTGCCTTGTCTGCTCTAGATAGGTGGCGAGTTCCTTGCTTCGTCAAATGGTCGTTGCCGCCTAGTGGCAGGGTGAAGCTCAGTGTCGTCGGATTTATCATCTAGCGGTAACATAGTAGGAAAGCTGTGCTAAAGCTGGCAATTATGCTACGTTGTAATCGTGTTACATATCGAGTTATCTTTCCGTTATGTCACTGCTATTTCAAAGCAAATAGAGCAGCCAATAGAGCGCTCTTTGCTAGTTGGTGCTTGTTATAATACAGGTATTGTGTAGAGTTTCCTGATATTATTTCGAGACATACTCTAGTTGCTTATTGTAATTAGGGGTTTAGGCTCAATGTCCCCCCCTTGTATTCAACAGTTTTATTAATCAAGGCTTGAGGGCAGCTGCTGACAGGACCCGCCCTGGATTTCACCCTGAAATCTGAAGTGGCCCTGCGGGGCCCACCTTAGAAGAAATTCTACCAAGAATTTGGCTGAACTTCCCCTAAAAGTGGACTACCCAAAACTTGTAGAAAAACATATATACTTCTAAACAATTCACCCTTAATCTCCTGGAGCCACCCTGCTCCCCAA
>LYNE01007976.1:7304-19652 GCA_001662545.1 Rosa x damascena
TTTTTTTTTGGAGACGAAATGGGAATGGGAATATTGTTTGGATTAGGGGGAGTTTCGATTATTCCCTGGTTTTGTTTGGATTGGTAATTTGTGTTTTTTCGAAATGGGCTGGCACGTAGAGTGGGTCCGGTGGATCGGATCGGGCATCCAATAAGATAGCGCGTGAGGATGTTGGTTGGGTCGTGGGTGGTTGTTGACCAATGGGTTTGGGGTAGGTTTTGTGATTTTTCTTGTATTTTTGTATCTTTGGCGAAAAAAATAAATACATATATATATATTTGAGATCTCAAATTTTGGTACTAGACATTAAGTATGATAAGATGTCATGTCTTTGGTTCTACTATAATGATCTTCGATGTAATAATGTGTTATCAATCGTGTCATTTAGTTCTCGAATTCGGTACAAAACTTGAAATTTGTGGACTTTAGGGTTTAGAGGTTCATGTATGAGCAGGAGATGGGTTGCTTGTGGAGGAGGAACGGAGAGAGTTGATTAAAGAAAAAGCCAAAGAAAAAGCCAAAAGGAGAAAGAAACAACTCACACAATGATTGTATATTTCTTGGCAATTGCTACTGCTAGTAGTTGATACAAGCCTAAAAATGCTACACCTTCTTTAGGGTTTTGAATCTTCTTTCTCATTTTTGTTCTATTTCATTATTCACCTGTTTTATAGCAATATTATTTTAATTTTAAAAGTCTTAAATCATATAAAGCAATCGTATATTTAGCACATAATGAAATATAATAAATAAACACATAATTATAACACAGCTTAATTTATTTTTCTCTTAGTCGTGTATAAATGACAGGTCAGGTCAATCATGACCGTCACAATTTTCTCATCTTCTAAGTTCATCGATCTTGTGACAATTCCCCATCAGGTCTTCACTTCATTACTTCATATGGTCCACTGAAATTAACAATGGGACAAGCATCTCCATAACCAACTTTGGTTAAGACTTCATATTCCTCAAAAGTCTAACTAGTTGATTTGTTGGAGCTGCCATCTCCACCCTAATACTAAGACAATGAAATATCAAATATCTTACATCAGAAGACTAGTTGTTTTGGTAGAGTTTCAATATAAAAGTGATGTGTAATTCTGGACATACAATATGACATTGACCACATCTTCAATCTTAAATCAGTCCCATTTCTAGATGCTGGAAAAGTGGAAATAATTTTTTTTTTTTTTGTGGGGATTGCATCTATATGATGATTTGGGGCCATTCCAATTCTATTGATGAGTATATATGTAAAAAGTGGTTTGGTGTAAAAGTAATGCTTCTCTTTAATAAAGTTTGAGAAAGTGAGCACACAAGTAAAACTTCGAACCTGTTACTAGAAGGCCTGCGTTCTCACTCAAAGGACAGCTCAAAGTAGTCTCAACTCTCAACTTCAACTTCAACTTCAACTTCAACGTCGGAGTACTATAGAAAACCCCGTAAGCTCAAAGCAATTCTCTGCAATACAACGATAGTCATTAATTGATATATGTATATATATATATATATATATATATATGTATTAGAGCGCTTGCGCTAATCACTGACCTTAAGCTAATTAACTCATAAATTTGAAGACAGATTTAGCTAGGTTTATGATCTTCATGCTCGCTGGAATTAATCAAACATTTACTAAGGCTTCAGATCCTTAATCTGCAGTAGCTAGCAGACTGAGCAGATGCTGGCACTGAGCCACTGACAATTCTCTGCTTCAGGGTTTTTCTCCACCTTTGCCATTAGTTTTCACCAAAGAATTTGTGATAATATTCTAGTACTACTATATATAAAGGGGTTCTTTTAATTTTGAAATGCACTTCAATTGGAATTAATTGTTGGAGCTGCATATCTTCTGATCGACTTCATTTTTAACAATTATCTCTCAACAAATTAAAAATCGACCAAATTAGAAAGAATAATTTATATTACGATATAATCCTCAACCGATTTAATAACTTTTATCATTAAATTACATCCTGCAAGAGTGTAAGGAGTACCGATCATCTTTTTATTAATTACTGATATATGTTTTTGATTAAAATATATCTTCCTATATATGTGTATCTGTTTTGAGCTATAGTTCACAGTGTAGATAATCCAAACAACGCATGATTGTTTTGAGAAGTTGGCATGTGAATGTGCTCTTTTAAGCTATGATTGCTGCTTCCCATGATCCAATCAAGATCTATCTCTCATTGCACCAAGCTACTCAATAGCATGAGATAGATGATGGAAAAGAATTAAGTAAAGAACATATAGATGATCATATATATAGAAAACCATTAACAATGTCCACCAAACACCATTTAGAGCACTTTGTGGATTGACCAAGGCATAAGGATGCTACCCAACACCTAATTTCAAAAAGAGACCAAGCTTTTAAAATGGAAGTGGCATAGTTTGATGATGTATAACTGTGCAATTCAAATCCAAATTAAATTCTTTATTAGCATGTAGTTGGAGTTAGGTCTACTTGTGTCACTACAAATAGACAGTGTCCACCAACCCTCACTCATTAGGTCAATGTTATGATTAGCTTAATTTACTTCTATGTCTCCTTAGGTGAAAACATTTAATATCATATGTATTAGCCAGACATAAAAGAACCATCCATATACCTAACAAGCTTCAATTCCTCCTCCAAAGTCCAAACTCATTTCAGATATGTAACATTTTATCTTTTGACATTTGAGACTCTTGCACATTCTATTTGGAAACGCACTAAAAGAATGATTGGATGCCCCCAAATGCTTGGTTTTGTGCATTTGGTGGTGCTTATATACGCAAATCACTAGTCATCCTTAATTAATTTCCACTATAAAATACAGAAGGTCAAAAGTAATGGAGCTTTAGGGGTAATCATCTTATCCAGCTTTGGGGTTATTATCATGGTTATAATTACCACCAAAAGAATGAATTGAGCTTTACTTATGGGTCAATGTAGCTAGACTTATGGGTCAAGGTAGCTAGGTGCGCCTTTAGTTTTAGTCTGCACTATCCTCTTCTTTTCCAACAAGAAATTGCTGTAGCTACTGCCCATGACCTGGTTAATTTTCTTCTGAGTCTTGCATTTAACAAAAACAGTGGTTCTATTCACTAGTACGGAATAAGCTAGTCAAGATGCTCATTGAGAAAAATGAATTATTCAAACATTTTGAGAAGAATTATTAATCAAAATCAATCTTTCTAGATCAACCAAGATTCAAATTTCAAATTGCAGGCTGGCCTCATGCTGCTATCCTTCACAGACTTTATCGCATCGATCAAGACCGAGATTACGGTCATACTTAGTTGAGAAAATCACGAGTCTTTACAAATTCCATGGAATTAGTCTGGTCAACCCAGATTGAATTCAACTTCACTCTTAAGTTAGAAGAAACTTCTAATTAGAAATATATACTTGATTGAGTTGATTCCACTCCCATTTGACTAATCAAGCTGCATGATCAAAACTTCACCAACTTAGAGGGTTTTAGTGTTTCAGATTTTGATCCTTTAGCTGATTGTAGCTTGGACAATTAAGAAGCATTTTCAGCATTCGGAGCCCTATTTATAGCTTGGAACATCTCCAGGCTAGGGTAATTTGTAGTAACCAAGAGCGTTGCCCTTGTGTGGAGACTGGAGAAGTTGGATGGGGTAGTGATGAAATAAATGAGTCCTAAAATATTTTGTAGTTAATTATGATTAGATTCCCTGATTACGTAGGGATGTTCTGTATCAAATTCATTAGGAATCTCTTACTGTATGAGTATTGTATGATTGTATCACTGTAAAATCAGACTAAGATAATATGTGCAACCTCACAGGGCTTGTGTTGCTACCTTACATTCTATGTGCAACCTCATTCTGTTGGTTGGGGGCTCTACCTTTAATGATGAACGGAGAAGTCTCGCTCTCTCTCTCTCTCTATGCCGCTATGTTCAACCGCTAAGGATTGACTGTACAATGATGACACATCAAAAGATGTTTACTGTCGTGAATTACATTTTCAGATACTCTCTTGAGCAAAAAGTCAGCAATGCCTAAACTGTTATGAATATACACCATGCAGCGGACAAGTTTCCATCTTTGCTTGCTCGCTTTGAACCCAATGGGGATCATGTACAACTCGCCGTAGTTGATTTGGGAAGTGAATGTGTTATGATGTCCCTGTTACTTCAAGAGAACCAAAACTACCAGTATCGACAGGTTTTCTTTTATGAGAAATTGAAGATCCTAAGCGAGTTGCTTTGCTGCTGTCTACACTCTACACTGTTATATCCCACTGACAATCGGTTAAACAAGAAGTTGCAACTAGTTGAAGCAGCCGAAAAGGCCATAACCAATCTAGGCCTCGATAAAGTCTGGGATACAAAGCCATTACTGGATGGAAAGGAGATCATAAAACATTTGCGGCTTAAGTTTGGAGGACCAATTGTCAGTAAATGGCAGGGGGAACTAGTTGCATGGCAGCTTGCTTATCCTTCTGGGACTACAGAGGAATGCATCGAGTGGATGAAGGAAACACATTCTTCAAGTACCAGCAGATCTGCTACAGATATTGAGGAATTTAATTGCATCAACAGGAAGACAAGCAAAACTCTAGATTGTAATTTAATTGCATCAACAAGAAGAAAAGCAAAACTCTAGATTGTAACTAATTACAACCGAAAATTTTAATATCAGCATGTTCATATTTGATAATGTTTTTTTTCTTCTTTGAAATATGCATTTCAATGGGAAATCTAGTTGATACTGAAGTTCAATCTAAATGGTAATACTTTGTTCCATTTCCATTGACTTATCAAGATGACCAAAAGTTACTCTCACAACAGTAAAATTAGTCAGCTGTATTGCATATAGTTGATCAGAAACATTCTATCTAATGCTTTTAGTTTTTCAAATGACTTTTCCAAATCCTCCTTTCTGAAATCACTACATTCCAATTTGTCTACAAGAATTGAAGGAATTTGGTATGCCTTAGTTGCTATAGAGCCTCACTGCTATGTGGCAACTTGCAAGCGGCAGTTTTGTCTTTTGACTTGACCTGGCCCAGCATCTCGGCTACAGTTCTGCATCGGCACTGGTTTCCTGGCCGGACCACATCACCGTAAACAGCCATTTCAATTATGTCAAGCTCCTTATCTGCGAGTTAAAGAGAAGTGTGTTTCTGAGATGAATGTCTCACCGGTTCTAAGTGCTACAAAACTAATAATGACATAGGTTAATACTTAAATTTTCTTTTTTGATTTGATGTTTCTCTGAGAATGAATTTGCATACTGGTTTCCAAGAAGGCCAGAAGGTAGCTCCGCATAAGATAGCCCACCAAATAAGCATAATAGGTTAACTCAATCAGATAGGCATCTTAAGTTTGGATTATTATTTCCAAGACCTATGACTAGATCAACATCAAAGTTCAATAGCATGTAGTGATTGAAGACTTTCAAGTGTTCATCACAACTCTCTTTTTGGACTTGAAGCAGAAAAACAGTTCTCCAAATCTTGATGAATGCATTTTTGGATGATAAAGCAAGATCACCTAGACTAACAAAGCACATTCTAAGCGTTGATTATAGACATAGACAGTAGAAACCAATAACACAGGAGATTAGTCATGTCCACCATCTTACTATTCTGTACCTCCCGAATCCAGGATGAATTCTAGCTGGTTAAAAACTGAAGAGAACAGAATATTCAACCTACTACAAAGACTGAAGTAAACAAGGCGGCATAAATACCTGTAAACTTGACATCACAAGAGTAGCCTTTCAATTGATTCTCGTCGACCTGCTCTTTGTTTGATTTGAATCTGTTCACTCTTGTTTGTAGAATCTGACAGTTTTCGGCTACGGATTCACCACCTACATCACAATCCCACATCAAATTGATTAACAAAGAAAATGCCCCTGTTGTGGATGTTGTGAACTGAGAAACAAAAAGGCAACAACTTTGAAGTTGTATTCCCCTACATTACTAAGCTTGTGCAAATCCTAACTGCCAAATCAAGTAAACCACACCATTCTCTTTGCTCCCAACCAATCCAAGACTACAAGGCCCAATCTTGGACATGGCTACAGTAGTTCAGAGGCAAAGCACATAGACCCAGTTCAACAAAGAGCTCAAGCAACTAGTATATGCACTAAAATCGACAAATCTCAAATACCCAGATCAAAATCATGAACCTAAATCCCAAAGATAAACAAACCCAGAAAGGAACTGAAGCAATTTATTGGATAAGAAGAGAAAAGCTGGGACCTTTAGAAAAGGGGAGTATGTGATCGTACTCGAAGCAGAGGCAGCCCTGGCAATTGCAGAAGCGCTTGCAGACAATGTTGCCGGCGGCGTCTTTGCGCCACCGCTCAGGGTGTCGACCTGGCACTATTGCGGCGTTTGCCCAGCACTTGCTCTTTGCTTTTGGGTCGAAGAATCGCGGCCTATCTTCGCCGTTGCTGCTACTATTGTTACTGCCACCATGAGAGCGATGAGGCGATGAGGAACTACCCATCTCTCTGCCTCTTATTGGTTCGTGAAAGTGAGTAGGAGAAAGAATAGATGAAAAAGCTACGAGCCATCTTGTCTTTGCCTTTTAATTGTAGTGCAAGTTGAGTCTGTAGTTGAGTCGGGGCTCCGTTAGTCAGTCATTTTAGAGTTTTAGTGTGAAATCCAGTGACCATTTTTGTGTATGAAATAATGCCAAAACTCATTATATCAAGTTTATTATTAATAAAGTTTCTTATTAATAATATAAAGAGTTATCGTACTTAAAAGTTGAAACTCTAAGACACAACTCGTTACTTGTCACATGGGAATTGTTCTCATTGTTATTCTTCATATATTGCACATATCTATACTATTATTAAGAGAAGAAGTTTTGTTAGCTAAAATAGAAAAAATATACCAAAATAACCCTGAAATATTAAAAGACTATACAACTCATAAAACAGATAAGGGTAATATAGTCAAATTACAAAATAAACAGAAGAAAAAAAAAGGTGAAAATGAGAAACAAATAATCAAACAACCCACTTCTATCATTCCATGAAAAACTACCCGCTCCTGTAAATAACTTCTCACTCTCTATTAATTTTTTTTTTTAATTTACACACAAATAGTGTGTGGGGCCATCTAGTTTGAAGGTTTATGTGTTCTCATTGTTGTTCTTCACTATTTGTCAATTTGGCTAAACGAGTTCATTCACCTTTCATTGCAATTTATGTATTTTCACTTTAGAGTTTCAAAATCCAGCTATTATTGTAAAAAAAAAAAAACGGTTGGATCATTAAATTATAGACTGAAAAATCATGATTTTAAAAGTTATCTCATTCCAACGGTTCTAACCATAACCATTCATGTAGTTAATAAATTATGCTATGCTTTCTTGAAAAGCTTTAAACATTGTGCAGTAGAGAAATTTTATACGCACATATATGATATAATGAAAATAAATGTACCAACACATACATCATATATGTTGGCACTCGCATTCCACTGGTACGTATTTGAATCAAAATATTATATCCTGGTAGTTCATAATAAAATTTCTCAATATCAAATTTTACTGTCACTGTCAGACTCGTAACAATCTGCTAAACATTTAACTAATGGAGAATCTTCAACCACATCTGCCTCCTCTTCAAAGCCATCATCAGTTTTATTTTCTTTGCAATAACCACCACAAAAATATTCCAAACAAAATCATAATAATTATAAAAATAAAAAATAAAAAAACACAGATCTATATTAGGGTCATCTATATTACTACCTACATAAGAGAAAGAGAAGTATAATGAAATAACTCTATATAACCCTGCGTGAAGAGGTTCGAGGAAATAAAATCAAACTCGATCAAAACCATTTTTCAAAGTACTGGTCTTTTGCAGATAGGTAATTATTCTCCTCTGTAATTACTGACAATCGTCAACTCGATCGTCACATTCCTTCTTACTCTCTGCTCCTTATATGTCTGCGTTCTTGGGAAACTACAAAATGTAGGTTATTTAAAGGTCCTATCTGATATCTGCTGGAATAGAATTCTTGGTTTTGAAATGCAAACACTTCAGAATACTTATTAGACTATTCTATCAGAGAAAGAAATTCAGAACTTTTGTAACTTTAAATCGGCCATCCAATGTGCAAGTACAACTTCATGAACTTAGACTTCGACAGAACAGTCATCCTCATACGTCCACGGATGGAGAAAAACATTATACCGAACAGGTCTACATCCAGAACATTTGGTAGAAAAACATCACTCTCTCGTTTTAACAGATGCATATGTGCCCATCACACCAACAGCTACAGCCATAACCATAATGCTTCCAACAATCAAAACTTCCACATCAAACTTCTGGTATAGACTAAATATCTTCAAGTAGCAAATACATGGAAGCAAGATGGAAATCGTTACGCAAAGAATTGCTCCAACAAGTCCCGTTAGTGACTCAAAATAGGGAAAAACTAAAGCCACTACAACTGTGCTAACCAATAACAATGTCCTTACGAGTATCCAAACCAGCTTGCTCTTCCATTTACTCGGTAAATTCATCTCAATGGCATCTGCTATAGGTGAGATTATCAGTGCATACTTAACCATCGGAGCAGCTAAACTGGTGTATATGACTATTTTTGAGCCGAGTTTTGTAGACATGTTCAGTGTCAATTGAGATTGGACATTCTTGCCAAACATCAAATAGCCAAGAATCGCCACCAGCATGTAGTTTACAGTGCATAGGAAAAAAGTGATGAGCAAAACCTGAAAACAAAAACAAATTATTTGAAACATTAATTCCACGACAGAAGTTGTTAAAGATCAAAAAATGAAAGGTTGGGATAGTTGAATTACATTGTATGACGACCATAATTACTTCCTATACATAATAAACAAACAAGCTATAGCTTTGAAAGTGAACTACTACTTTACCTTGAAGAAGTGATTTTTTTGTTTCATTGAAGAATATAGGACTGGAAAGACTGGATGAGCTCCATAACAAAATGCATACAAACTAAGAGCAGTAGGAAGTCCTTTCCAATCGAATATCTCTCCTGCTGCGGAGAACCCTACTTCATCAATACCAACCCAAACAATGGCGCTGATGATAACAATGGTTGAAAGTATCCCACATAAAGAGATGTAGGAAAGCAATCTCAGGTCCTTTAACCACATCGAAGGTAATATTATCAGACCCACAAGCATTGTGAAAAATGGTTTTCCTGCCACGTGAAGTCCACCGAAATTGACTCCCTTGACTCCAAGGTGTGGGAATAACTTAACTAAATTATCAGCCTCCATTATCAGCAATCCTGTTGGGACTAGGTAAACCTCTAGGTATAAGAAAATGGAAACGAATATTCTGCCCTTTCGCCCAAATGCCCGGAAAGCCACGTCGGAATATGTCTTCATTGATCTATTCGTGTTCAAGCATTTGGTGAGCAAGATTCCAGTGTAGCAAGTTGTTATTGCCATAACTAGAAGAAGACCAAGACTTAACCATCCAGATTTTGAAAGTGCATAAGGGGTGGTAAGCAATCCAATTCCTATTACAAGAGTTTAGGTCTGATTAAGCAATAATTTGAAGGGAAAGTGGAACAAAAACTGAAGGGAAAGAAACAATTAAGAACCTGATAGGGCATTGAACCCATTGAAGCAAGTCTTTGCAAAACTTGCTCCTGTGGTATGTGGGAGATCCATTAGCTGATCCGCCATGAGTATCAAAATATGCTACTCCCTTTTTTTTTGGCTTTTGTTCTCTTCACCTGATAGTAACAGAGGAGTAATTCTCACATCGCCAAGAAAATAAACAAAATTCTATCATACTTCAGAGCTTTTTTAACGTTAGGTTTAGTAAAAAAGTAAATCGATACAATAAAAAGGGACCGGGAGACTACCTTCGTGATTCAACCGGATATAATCACCCAATCAAAACCGTTTGTAGAGAACAAACAAGATTATTATTGTTAACGTAGTTATAAGATTTGAGGCTGAAAACTCAAGGACAAATTCAAATCAAATTGCCAGATACAATTATATGATAAAGAGAAAAGAAAACTACAATTTAAATTAAACTCTGAAAACCCTTTAATGTTTCACAAGAAAGAATGGACGAAAAGAAGAAGAGAAGGAGAAAGCGGATCCAGACTTCCAGTTCGTGAATGGAAGAACCTAGGGTTTGCTCTTTGTTTGGATGCAGAAGGCAACTTTAACGTTTGTTTCAAAACCACAAATAAAAAATAAAGGCTAGATGATGTGACATAATAAAATCCATGAGATTACTTGTAAGATGATGATCTAACGAACTTCACAAAAACTGCACACAAGTAACTTCAGACGATCTTGATCCCAAAAAAAATATGCTCTTAAGCATATGATAGAAGTTTTTGAAAATCAATAATTAGAAAAGAAAAAGGAGACATACATACCAGGGAAAGCAAGTTATCGAATGTGGTGATGTGTGAGTTGCTTTTAGATAATTAAAACCCTGCCGTGTGTTTGGATAGAGGAAAAGAATATGAAATTTAAATGAAAGTAAGGAATTCATAATTTCTAAACATGAAATACCTTTTTTTTTTTTTTTTTTTTTTTTTTTTAGAATGTTTGGCATTTTAAACTTAGAAAAAAATAAAGAACTATTGTCCGGAATTCCTCACTTCAATTCTTATCAAGATAGCTGTCCTTGCAAAATTTTCTTTCTATTACTTTATTAGTTTCAAAAACAAGGTTCTTATTCATTTTAAAAAATTTAATTTGTTTTAATTTTCTTAATTTATTATACATTCCAAATTCTAAATAGTATAAAATAAAAAAGGACTAAATACTGTTTAGTCCTTGAGCTTTTAACCATAAAACACTTCAGTCCCTGACCTTCTAATTTCACACGTTTAGTCCCTATACTTCAAAATTTCAGTCCAATAGGTCCTTGCCGTCTAAAAGTTGCGGCGAAATGTCTATTATACCATCAGTTCTTTTTTTTAAAATTAATTAATTATTATTATTTTTTTGGAATTTTTTTTTTCCTTTTCTTTCTTTCTGTTTATTTTTTTTTTGTTTTTTTCCTTTCTTTCTTTCTGTTTATTTTTTTCTGTTTTTTTCCCTTTCTTTCTTTCTATTTGAAAGAAAAGAATAAATAAAATAAAGAAAAAAGAGAGAAAGGAATAAATTTATTTTTTAAAAAAGAACTGAGGGCATAATAGACATTTCGCCGCGACTTTTAGACGGCAAGGACCTATTGGTTTGAAATTTTGAAGTACGGAGACTAAACGTGTGAAATTAGAATGTTAGGGACTGAAGTGTTTAATGGTCAAAAGCTCAAGGACTAAAGAGTATTTAGTCCAATAAAAAATTAGTATACAACCAGACAATGAATTTTCATTATTGCAATCAATGGAATATTGAATGTGGATAATTATGCATTAAAGCTTGAGATTAGGTCAAGCATATATAGAATTGCTTGAGATTAGGTATAGAATTGAATGTGGATAATTATGAATTAAAGCTTTTAGCGATTTACAGCTTAAACCGTAAACCTAGCCTTATCTAAACGTAGTTGATCCTCTTTGGACCTCTATAACCCCAAAATTATATATGTTTTGAGAAACAATGAATTAATATAGCACGTACTGAATAAAAAAAGATACATAATTCTTAAATTTCCAAAAAAAAAAAAAAAAAAAATAATTCTTAAAATTCATCAACACTGAAGGCATCACGAGGCATTTCGTAGGCATCTTTGGGTCTTGATCTCTTCAACCCAGCAGTGAACCAAACTTTATCAGACTTGTAGCCTTCTACAGCTACACTAGTGACTTTGATATAAACCAGCATAACCTTTGTCTTCATTCCTTCTATTACATCCAGCTTTCCCCTTGTCAATGTTGCTTTGACTCGAACTGCGTACCTTACCACAGATGAGTCCTTGAAGCTCACCTCACAGGCAGAGGTCAAGTACACAATGAGCTTCCCCTTTGATTCGTCGAACTCGTAGCATTTTATGTTTCGGGGAAACAGGCCTGGAGGAAGATTGTACAGCCGGAGAAGATCCGGCAAAGTTCTCAGTGGCTTGCCTGTAAAATTAAGCGCACAAGGGTCAGCTTCATTGCATCCTTGTTAACTTGGGCTAAAAGTCACTCCAAGCATAGAAATATAGTTTGTTGTGATTAAAGTAAATGGCTCAATAATATAGTACCACAATTAAGTAACCCTCATTTTGGGTTAGTGGTCTAAATCAGTTTCTGACTAGTGTGTTGAGAAGTCTAAGTCATTTTTTAAACATCCAAACCAACCAACCAACTCATAATGAAGGTACCCCATTAATTAGTGAAAGAGCTATTAGGTAACAACATTGACAAGCTTCACTCAACCAACTAGCAAT
>LYNE01007985.1:6754-19632 GCA_001662545.1 Rosa x damascena
AACGAAAAGGTTTATCATAAAAACAAGACACCAGACAAAAAGGAAAACAGTTGAAGAAGAAGCCAATTCAGGCAAGGCAGAAATAAGGAAGAGGAGAAATGTTCAACCGCCGAAGAGTAAAGGGAAGAAGGCAGTAAAAGGGCCAATGAATAAGGAAGAACTGAAGAAGGAGGTCCAAAAAGCTAAGATTGAATGGAGGCAGCAGAAGTGCACAATTAGTTCCTTCTGGAGAGTGGTAGATGCACACAAGGAGAGAATACCGAAAGAAACAAAGGAAATTTTGAGGGCAACCGTTTTTGGTGAGATGATCGAACCATTCTGGGAAGACAAGATAACCGAGAACCAGCTCATTAAGCATGAAGCAGACTTGGAGGTAATAATGAGGCACTTCGACCACAAGGACAGCAATTGGAAGTTTGGTGATGTTGTTATGGAAATTACGGAAGCAGACATCATGGCTTTGTTTCACCTCCCTGCCGATGGAGAAGTGTTCAATGTGAACAAGAGGGTGGTCAGGGAAGAAATGGAAGACACCCCAATTTTTGGCAGCCCTTTAAAGAAGCAGGCTGTACTTAGATCTGATGTGGAAACAAAGCTCATAGCTGAGTTGAAGAAGCCGTCAAAATTGAAGGACGCATGGAAGCTGGCAGTGTTGATGATCACGCACCTGTTCAACACGTTCTTCTTCACCAGAACCGGGGCTCAGATTACATGGGATATGGTCGCTGTTTGCGAACAAATTGGGACCATCAACAAGTACAATTGGCCAAGGTTGATTCTGAACTTTTTGATGGAAGGGCTACAAAAATATAGGAGAAATAGTCCTGCAACAATGAATGGATGCCTGCTTCTGATTTATTACTGGTTCCTTGAGAAGACAAAGGCGAAGAACTGGATCCTGGGCAAACAGACTGAAACTCCAAGGTTTCTTCGATGGTCAATAAAAGAAATTTTCAATTTGGAGCAGGTTTTCAAAAATGAGAACTTGGCTGTGGTAAGCAGAACGAGCAAACTGTATTATCATGCACTTTACGTAGCTATTTACGTAGAATTGACTTATAAATGTAACAGGAACTAATCAAAGCTGGACCGTGGACTGATGACATAGGACTAGGCGACATTGAGCTGGATGATGAGGTGAAGGGTACCCCAAACTTCGACTCCTGGGTGAGTATAACAAACTAGTCTGGTCTACTGCGTCTACTGGGGGCCAAAACTTTGATTATTGCCCCCCAGTAATGTCTTCACCTGGTGAAGTTATTACATAAATTAGTGCTTTGTAGAGTATTCTACCTGTTTTTGTGCTTATTAAAGACCATTGGCCTGGAAACATTCAAACTGTTGCGATCATTCAACTCTACTGGGGGGCAATAATTTGTTTACTAACCCCCAATAATTATGACATTATTAGACCACAGTAACCTAAATGTTTATGTGCCACTATTTGCAGGTTCCCCAAGCAAGCCAAGCTGAAGAGGAACAAAACAAAAGGCTTACGGGGAATATCAAAGAACTCATTAGTGAAATGGGGACAGCAATTGGTGAGACGAAACCCCCCAAAGTTATGGAAGAAAAGCTAGAAAGGCTTGCGAAAGCAAACGAAGACCTCAATGCCAAGAACAGGGATTTATGGGCAAAGCTAAAGATGGCCGACGAGAAGATTAAAGGTCTCGAAGTTGAAAAGAGAGCGAAGATCAACCTCATCAGGGCTCTATACATTAGGCTCGGAAAGGAGAAGGGAGAGTTGCCTCCACAACAAACACAGCTTCAAGTAGTTCCATTTACACCTAGAGTGGCACAAGAAGAAGTTGAGGAAGAAACTCCAAACTTTGGAGCAAGTCTGGGAGAGGAAAAAAGTTATGCAGCCACTGTGGGAAATGAGACGGAGAGGGTGATAGCAGCATTTCCTCTGGCTATGGAACTACATGAACAACGAGAAGGTGGGGAACAAGAGGAGGAAGCACATCTTGATAGGATCGTGAACATGATGGCTGAAAATGAGTTGAATGCGGACATTGGAAAGAAAAAGGAGGAAAAGGGTGCCCCAGGCAAGCAAAAAGAGAAGAAAAACATGGAGATCATGTCTATAGAGAAAAATGTCAAGACTTACAAGCGGGGTGCGAAGAAAGCCAAAGAAGATGATTGGGAGTACGACACACCAGAAGAAGCAAAGATGAGGAAGAGGGCCCCACCTAAGAGAGCTAGGATCGTGCCGCTGACCAGAAAAATGGAGAACAAGATCAAAATCAAAGGTGTCAACTACGATAAACCTACATGGAGGACACTGGACCCGGCAATCGGAAAGCACTTTCAAGAATTCTTCAATGCTACTGCAAATGAAACGTAAGTACACAACCCCGTTTTCATTTAGTTTATGTATTTCATATGGTTTACAAACAAATAAGAATTGATGGCTTCTGTTTGTACAGTACCGACTACTGGGTCAGTAGTGACCTTTTAAGCCGTATAACCAAGCATGACCTTAGAGTGATAATCCAAGAGGGTGATATCGAAACTGATGTAAGTTTGGTAGATTCAACACGTCTACTGGGACCCAACATGTGATTATTGCCCCCCATTAAAATGGCAATTCTGATGGTGAGTAATATGTCACAATTGCAGGTGGTCAGTGTTTATATTGACATGTTGAAGTCTGACGCTGGAAAGCTAAAAGCTAAAGTTGGATTTCTCCATGTAGACACAGCGGTAAGTAATCGAAACCTAGCAGTAGGATTTTTTTGTTTATTTAATGTTAGTAGACTGTGAATTACTGAAATGTAGCCTTTGTTTGTGTGTTTACCGGGGGCCAATAGACACATTATTGCCCCCGGATAATGTTTTGATAGTGGTTTAGTAATCGTTTATTTCAAGTATCTGCAAAAGGTCTATGATGAATGCAGCTTTTTGATTGTAAATAGAGTGTTTGGTGATGGTCTATTGGGCGGTAGTAGACGTATTATTGGCCCCCAAAAAAGTTTGTCAACTATACATTTTACGAAAAGTAAACTTGTATTAACTTGGTTATGTTGTGTACACAGTACTATGCGATAAATCATGAGCTGAAGAAGGAAGCAGGTGAAGACACCGGACCGTTTGAGTGTGGTGTCGAAACAATGTTGATTGAACCACTTTGGTCGATCTTCCGTTTCCCAACTGTGCTAGTACCCATTCACCACAGCACAAGCATGCACTACACTTTGCTGGTAATCGACAATGAAAGAAGGTGCTTCACTCACATGAACTCATTGAGGCCACCAATCAATGAATTCAAAAATGAGGAGAAGTACCACCTGAATGCTTCAAGAGTGGTATGTGACAAATTCTACTGACATGTTTGTTTCCATACTGTTGAGGATTAATTTCAATAACTAATCCTTTATATCTACAAAAAACAGGTGAGGCACATCAAGAAGTTCATACATGTTGTGAACTTGACAAAGATCAGGTTCCCAGGTGACAGCCAAGACCCAGAGGTCACGCGAGAAAAATGCAAAGAAGAAGATGAGGGAAACCTAATTATCATTGAAGAGGAAATGACCGAGGAGGAAAAAGAAACCAGGAACTGGATCTTGCAGAACAATATTGTGGAGACAGACTATGAACTCTATGAAGACTTCGAGTGCCCGCAGCAGAACACAACATCGTAAGTACTTGTTTATTGCAACCCAATAAATCATGAACAACACGGTTTGACTACATTTAAAAGCTGTAAATATGAACTACTTGTTTATTGCAACCCAATAAATACTGAATTTATTTACTTTAATACAGTGCTGATTGCGGACCGTTTATGCTCCATTTCATGGAGAGCATAGTGAATGGCAAAGACCCAAGTAAGGAAGGCGGGGACAATATGAGAAAAAGAATACTAGAGAGAATCATGCACCTACAATTCGGAAGAAAGTGAAGAATGGAAACCGGGATAGCCTATGTAGAAATTTAACATTAGGATTCCAAAAGCAGGATAGCATATGTAGAAATTTAACATTAGGATTTCAAAACCGGGATAGGCTATGTAAATACTTGGGCAGATAAACTTATTTTGGAATTATGGTTAAATAACATGCAGTATTGGATGATGTAATATACCTCTGTTTCTTTCAATTTATAACAGGACCTGTCAACAAGCTTCTAGTAGAATCATGCACTTAAATAGACGGGTTTATTGCCCCCCAATAATCTTCAAATTTTTGTCAGATGGTGACGGTTTTGCTTTAGGTCAGTTTATGTAGGTAAAATACCTTCGAATCCAATACATGATGAAATCAAAGTTCATCTAAAATCAGGTTTACTGGGGTATCATAAGATAATTATTGGAACCCAGTAATAGTTAGGAAGATGGTCACATGTATATTTTTTGGGTGTTAAATTAGGTTGCAAAAGTATAGTTTAGGTTTCCAATTACAATATGTTCTAAAGTTCTCATAATCTCGCATTACTGGGGGGCAATAATCTGTCTATAGGCCTACAGTAAACCTTCTATAACCAACAACATCAACTCAAACCTGTTAATAATTTCATTTTATTTCTCTTCAAGGAATCGAAAATTAAAAAAATAGTTAAAATATGTAATTCTGAAAAGAATAATAGTTCATTGATCCTAAATATAAACAATTACTGGCCCCCAATAAACGAATTACTTCCTCCCAATAGAAAAGTGTAAAACCTATCAACCATTTACAGAATCATGTGATACTACTGAACGAGAGGTTCTGTGCAGCTCTTCTTGTTATGAGTGCCCATTTTTCCTCAACGGCCGCAACGAATCAGCTTCTTTTCGACCTCTCCAATAGACTTGAACCGCTTCAACCTGGGCCTTCCAGGTGGCCTCTTCACAAGGGGAGGTAATATAAAGTCAGTAGCAGATTCAGAAGAAGACATATTAACATTGGTTATTGGATGGATAGGAGAACTGTAGCTCTTCTTGAACATATCAAGACGAAAGTACTTATCAATATAACCATAGACATTTTCAGAAGCAGCTTGTATTGTGATAGGAGCATTTTAATGCAACGTTTTAATTGTTATTTCCTCAAATTTACTTAGTTATTTCCTTAAATAAATCCTTCTTGTTTAGGAAAGTTTCCATCTTTAGAAAGTTTCTATTTTTAGTAATTTTAATAAAAGTTTATATTTTCTAGGTACATTGGAATAAATGGAGCTGAAATGAATAAATGGAGTTTTCCTGGTCCGACTAGGAATCCCAGTCAACTCAGGAATCTTGATGAGGCTAGGAAACCTGAAGGCATTAGGAGACCACATGATTACATGGGAGATATTTTGGGAGATTAAATCTGATTTTTGCATGGAAAATCAAGGAGATTACGTTGAGAATATCAAGGGAGAATTTCAAGGAAGAAAAGGTTCAAAACAAGTCCAAATTCGTTCCTCAATTCCCTCAAGATATGTTGGCTGAAATTAGAGAATAAAATCTGCAATTTTAATGTGAAAATCAAGAGAAAATCAAGGGGAGACATTAAGGATAAAGCCATGGAGAGATTTAAGGGAGAAAAGGTCCAAAATGCGTCCGGATACATTATCTAGGTTCATGCCTACATATTTGGCCAAAAATGGTGAATAAAATCAGATTAAATCTTGGGAAAATCAGCAATAATATATTTGGAAAGATTATGGATTTATTTTGGAGCTTTTTGATTGGTTGAGTGACATGGCAGAGCTGACGTGGCATTAATTCATTGGTTGGAGCTGTGTGGTGCAACCAGAAAATTCCTTAGAAATTAAATTCATGAAGCCTTGCCTTCCCCTATATAAACCCCCCTATGCTACACCATCACACAACAACACCTCTCTCTCTCACACCTCTTCATTCAGAAAATTCTCTCCATAACGTCAAGCTTTCTCTCCATTCTCTAGTCTTCAGAAGCTCTGCGTCTCAACTAAGGAGGAGAAGAAGTCATGCAATACATCAAGATCCTATCCGCCATCCACCCTTGTGTCGTCCCTAGAAGATTGCTTGCTTTCAAGGATCTTCGAGTTCTTCGTCTCAAGGCTTCATCATCCATCTTTCATGGTGTATTTCATACTTTCTTTTCTTTTCCTTTGTTTGATTCGTAGAGTTATGGATTCTAGTTAACATGACGTTAAGGGAAAAGTTTAAAACCCGTTTATATGTTTGGAAATAGAGTTGTGATTTCTTTATGTTGATTTAAATGTTGCTGATGTGAGATTGCTTGATTGATTTTGTTTTACAGAAAACTTTTATATGTATGTGTTCTTTGGTGGCCAACTTAGGATATATGCATGTAATTGGAGCTAATTTAAGTAGTAAAGGGTTTGGACAAAGGTCGAAATCAATTAAGGAGGATTGCAAATAGGTGAACTTTTTCATAACTAGGTTGTGCACTTTGGTTGACATCCTTTCTTTGTTCTTCATGCGTTGAATGTGTTCTTGATTAGCTAGCTTCTAGACTATGATTACATGTTCAATAGGATTGATTTAGGTGCTTTCACTTAGATTAATTATTCAAGGAAAGTAAAAACTGGGAAATCGTTTGCTTTCTAACGTTTCACATGGTCAACTTCTTTCTCATGACATAGAAAATCAACTATAGGAATTGTGATTGGATTTCATTCATATGATTGTGGATTTGATCTTTGTTCCTTGCGTTCCACCCTTGTATATATGTTTTTACCTTTCTTTTATTTTATTTATTTTAATTTTCAATTTATTAATCCTAAACCCCCTTCTTTATGTTTGCTTGTATATATTTCTATTCTTTGTTTATTTTTGTAAATAATACTTTATACTTATTTTAATTCTTTAGTTGTTTTTGCAATTATAGATGTACCCGCAATCCCCGGTTAGAACGATCCCTATTTATTCTATACTAACGATGACATTTCAGGGTTAAATTATGCGCTTACTTTTAGCGTATCATATTGCAGCAAGACCGTGAGGACAAGGAAAACAATTGATCTGCCATTTCACACATGAATATGAATGCTCGGAAATGTTAACTACGTACGAAAATTCAGATCGAACCTCATAAACACCAGGGCTAGAGTAATGGACACTGAAACGACGAGATTTCTCCATCTGCACCTTCAACCTTTCCTCCATTTTGGGAGTCAGTTCTGTTGTCCAACGTTGTGCCTCATCCCTCCTCTTACCCATCTGCTCCATTTGCTTAATTCTGGTCTGATCCAACATACAATATACCGACATCAAACGCTCAAGTGAAATCCAGAAGTTAA
Organism: Rosa x damascena; assembly: GCA_001662545.1. NCBI lineage: Eukaryota > Viridiplantae > Streptophyta > Magnoliopsida > Rosales > Rosaceae > Rosa > Rosa x damascena. Next base: position 13,970 of record LYNE01007985.1, read on the forward strand.
ATGATTCTGCAATCCCATTGGCCATTATTCCATATCGGCCACCTGTATAAAATGCACGGCACCAGTGTTGAACTGGAATTTCAGCAAGAAATGGGTCAATAATCTCAGCCCCACCCTCTTGCCTAAGCAACCTCAAATTGAAACAGTATTCCTTCTCGGTAGAGGAATATACAACCTTAAAAAACTTCTTCTTAACTTCTTCTATCATCACAAAATTGCCTTTACCCTTATACTTACCGGCAAGGTTCGCCACCAAATGCTTGTAACAAAACAGGTGAGGATGTCCAGCAAATACCTTATCGAAAGCACTCAACAGTCCGGTATCCCGATCACTAATAAATGTGATTACTCTTCCTTGAGGTTCAAGTAAACTCTTCAAATGCTTGAAAAAGAATGTCCAATTTGTTTCCGTCTCAGAATCACAAACACATATGGCTAGAGGGTAAAAACCTGCACAAAACCAGAACACAAAAACGTCAGTCTACTGGTACCCACTAAACAAATTATTGGGGGGCAATATACTATGAAGTTACCTTGATTTCCATTCCTGCCAGTTGCAGAAAGAATCTGACCCTTGTAGATGCTTTTACCAATTATTCCATCAACATACAACACCGGCAAACAGAATTGGAAGCCTTCAATACAGCCTCCATAAGCTATGAAAAGCCGATGAAAACGATTAGTGGATGGGTCAACTTCCAACACAAAATAAGAGCCCGGATTACTCTCCAAAACGGCTTCCTTATACCAAGATAACTTGCTGAATGAATTTGCATCGGAACCATAAATCGCTTCCTTAGCACTTTGCTTTCAAGGCAACCTTGTAGGAAATATCAAAACCATATGTAGACTTGAATTTACTCATAATTTCCCTTGGCTTCAGTGAAAGATTATAGCTAACATCGGCAGCAATGCAAGTCTTCACAACCTTGGATCCCAGAAGCTATGCTTTTGAGTCCTAACTACACCATTACAAGTGTGAATATTATTCAACTCCGTTATATAAAGGCAACCATTGGCAGATGATGAAAGTGCGCGAAGATGCCAATCACAGCCTTCAGTTCCAACATTTGAACAAACTACATGAATACGGTCCAAATCATTTCTAAAAAAAACGAACTCGAAACCAACTGCAATTGCATACTTCCTAAGTTTCTCACGGAGCTGAGCTGCACTATGAATCTTCTCCCCAACGTGATGAATATAGGAACTCCACTCATCAGACAAATACGACTTGTGAACTTCAATCCTAAATGCCTCCCCCAAATAATCGTCCTCATCAATAACTTCCACTGAGCACGTGTTCCTGCAACTTCCACCAATCTTTAAAACAGAAATATCAACACATTCTAACTTATGTATTCTAGCACTGCAAAACAGCATCTGGAAATCACGTTCGGAACGAAGAAAACATGCTTCACAACCCGGTACGGAATACTGAAGCTCAATAACATCACTTGGCAAAAACTGGAACGTACAGAAAACGTCTTCATACAAGTCAAAAAAGATCATACAATGATTCAGAGGAATCATATAACATTTTCCAGAATAAATGCACCTAGCAACCAGGGGGTCGGGAATAATCCTGAAAGAAAGTAAAAGAACAAAACTATTATTGCCCCCCAATAAAGACATTATTGCCCCTTAATGATTTAAACAGAACTATCAAAAAACAACAGAAAAAGCTACAAATTACTCTTAAACTAAACAAAAGTATCACTAGACAACAAATTGAGAGACTTTATAACAGTTAAAACACATTATTATCCCCCACTAGGAATATTACCGGGCCCCAATAATGTAATAACACTACCGAAATGCTTCAGAAAATGTAACAAATATCTCTGCACAAAAATGAAAAGATCATTAACCAACAAAATAAGGATCTGAGTAACAACTAGAACACATCATTGGCCCCCAGTAGAAAAATTATTGAACCCTAGTAATATAGTATAAAGTATAAAAACACCTCAGAGCCAATCTCAAAACAAACACGAAACTCAGTCCAGCCGAAAACAGCACGAAGATAACACCAAAATACAATGCACACAAAAAAAAGGCCTAGAAGTTCAAATCATAACTGCAATAAAACTTTACAACCAGTTCAACCTTAACACGAAGCTCAGGTTCAGGAAAACTAGTTAGTAGTTAACAAAGCAAAATCGTACACAGAAAAGACCTAGAAAATCAAAACGTGCTGAATATAAAACAATTACATAGAGAAGAAGAAGCTAACCGCAATGGAGGAACCGAAAGAGGAGCTCCATCTCACTCCATGTGATAATCGCAACAGACCTTCTCGCTCTACGAATAGCAGGTCTTCCCTCAAAAGAAATCGAAGAACTCCTCACTCTAGAAAACGCACGGCTCCTCTCTCTACAAATCGCACAGCTCCATTATCTCTCTAAAATTTGAGAGCTTCTATCCTTGAAAACAGGCGAGCTCATATATCTGGAAATTAGCCGATCCTCACTCTGGGAATAAAGCCGATCCTCTCTCTCTCCAAAATCGGAGATCTTCTCTCCCTAAATCTCGTTACTGTTACGAATTTGAAAGAATTCAGTTATAAAAGGTCAAAAACGTCAGAAAAATTGGGGAAAAGCGAGGCCGTTTTGAAATGATGGGTAAATGGGGTTAAAAAGTGTAACTTCTTGTTTAAATAGTCAATCTCTTAGAGTGTTTGGGTAATTGAGGTTAATTGACCCCAAAACTTGGTAAATGATCATTTCCCCTGTAAATAAAAGGCGTGGGATTATTAGGTTGGGTGCCAACTTCCAAACCCTATTTCCAACAAAAAAAAAAAAAGTTAACGTTGTTTACTCCTTGTCTCAAAATATAATTTCTATATTTTTTTTTTTCTAAATTCCGACCCACTAAAACCCTCCTCACCAAAAAAAGAAAAGAAAAGAAACTGACCCAAAACCCCTCTCAGTTGTAAATCCAAAACCCCGCCGATAAAAAGCAACAGAGTCCTGAGCAGTTCCAAATCCAAAATGACAATGACTCCAAACCTTGTATCACTCACTCGTACATCCCCATTCTTAAATCCTTTTGTAGGAGGATGTTGTTCCCGTAAACCCATTTTGCATTCTACTACGATTTCAGCAAATCGAATTCAGACCCGTTCTCACTCGTGCGCTCTGAATTCCGGTAATGGAATAGGATTCCGGCAACTGCGTTTTAGTCCGAAGGCGGTTTCCGATGATGGGTCCAACGGAAGTGATGGTAATTTTGTGACCTTACCGTTATTAAGACTTCCGTTGTAGTGAGCTCTGAGGAGCATTTACGTTTTATGTTGTTATTGACAATTTAATTCGTAAGCTTGTGTAATATATAACTCTTTGGAGCGAGTGTATATTAACTTTGAGGGTTCAGGGCATCAGTATGTACTTGGTTTAAAAGGAAAAAGATTCCAGGTATTTTTTATTGGTGACTGAACGTTCACGCATGTATAATTATGGGATTATATGTATCGATTTTCATGTGTGTAAAATCAGGGGCGTGACACTTGTATACTACAAAGTCTACTTGGCCTCACTCATAGTGAAATCTCTAAAGTGGATGTAGCCTTGCCTCAAGGGCAAGGTAAACCACTATACATGTTTGTGTCTCTCTCTCTCTCTAGCCTCATATTTAGTTCCAGTTCCGTATTCTCACACAGAAACATTGGCGCTAGAAGGAGGGCCCCTAGGAGTTTGGGTATAAGCCTCCGACCTTGAGCAAGGGTCATGTACGGGAACCACCAAATCATGTACGCGCAAGACACCCCGCACCTTGAGCAAGAGTCATGTACGGGTACCACGAGTCACCGGGAACATGGGTACATGCAGGACACCCCTCACCCTCAACCTCACCCCGCACCTCGAGCAAAGGTCATGTACGGGTACCATGAGCCAGCGGGTACGTAAATCGGCGGGTACTTGTACATCCCCGTACCCTTAACCCCACTCCCAAACCTCACTCTTCTCCTGGACTCTCTTAATACAATATCAAATTGATATATTTTATGTTAGTCTCTGGGTTGTGTGGATGGAGATAAACAACAAAAATTTGGAATGACAACGACTTAATTTAATCCTATGCATATGGTGTGTTGGTATACTCATTACTTGGAAAAGTTTCATGTCTACTCATTACTTGGAAAAGTTTCATCAGACATCAATTGAATCAATGCTCGACAACAGAAATAAAGAGGTCCAGGTTCAGTGGAAATGTCCCCCGAGTGGACGTTTGAAGATGAATATTGATGGAGCCTTTAAGAGCAACTCCAACGGTTTTCCTATAATTTTTGCATTATAGAGAAGCAAAAGTCAAAACTTAAGCAATTTTTTTACTCCAACTCCAACAGATTCCATATTTTATAGCAATCTCTAAAATTTCTATAATTCTTCCTTAAAATTTTAGAAATTGCTGTAAATTTAGGGAATTTGGTTATCTCTTTCCTCACTATCCATATGAAAGTTGAAGATTGTAGAGCAAGCTTTTTACTAGTGATTCATCAAGGGTGGACTTAGAAAGTGATGGCTTTTTGTTGGTGAGTGCTCTTGGTAATAATCATACTGATTTGTCTGCTGTTGGTCGGATCATAGAGGATTCTAAACACTGCAACAATAGTATTTATTCCTTTCAATGTGGACATATATTTTGTGAAGCAAATAGTGTCACAAACAGGTTGACACACTTTGCTAGTTTGTCTATTATTGATAACTTATGGTTAAACGAGACACTCGCGATTATTCATGATGTTCTGTACAAGAATATTTGTAATATTTCATTTGTAGCTCTAGGTTCAAGCTATATATACACCGATGCATTCTATTAATATCAATATAAATAAAAGGCGTGGGATTATTAGGTTGGGTGCCAACTTCCAAACCCTATTTCCAACCAAAAAAAAAAAAAAAAGTTAACGTTGTTTACTCCTTGTCTCAAAATATAATTTCTATTTTTTTTTTTTTCTAAATTCCGACCCACTAAAACCCTCCTCACCCAAAAAAGAAAAGAATAGAAACTGACCCAAAACCCCTCAGTGGTAAATCCAAAACCCCGCCGATAAAAAGCAACAGAGTCCTGAGCAGTTCCAAATCCAAAATGACAATGACTCCGAACCTTGTATCACTCACTCGTACATCCCCATTCTTAAATCCTTTTGTAGGAGGATGTTGTTCCCGTAAACCCATTTTGCATTCTACTACGATTTCAGCAAATCGAATTCAGACCCGTTCTCACTCGTACGCTCTGAATTCCGGTAATGGAATAGGATTCCGGCAACTGCGTTTTAGTCCGAAGGCGGTTTCTGATGATGGGTCCAACGGAAGTGATGGTAATTCTGGTGGCGGAAACAATCATGGCAGAGGTGGAGGTGGAGGTGGAGGTGGAGGTGAAGGTGAAGGTGGTGGCAAAGGTGATGATAGCAATTGGTCTTTCCTCTCATGGTAATCTTTCCAAACTCTGTTTCATGTTATGCGTATTTACGAATCAGAAAAACCAAGACTTGAACGTTGTCTGAATTCTTAATTGGATTCCAAGAATGAAAATATCATCTAACTAACGATGTGAATGCATATGTGCATTGCGTTGGACGGTTGAACTGTACCAATATTTGCACTTTGGATATATTAAAACAAGCGTCCTATTGTGCATTTTATTAGGTATTTGGATCT
>LYNE01007988.1:0-19627 GCA_001662545.1 Rosa x damascena
ACTTGGATTTCAACGGAACCTTCGTTGACTCGTTGATGCCGAAATTGGCACCAACATCCATCTTTACCACCAGCTTGCAAAGTATCGAGAAAGGGAGAAACATTTCGGAAGATCATCTACGCCTGTCAACCACCGCGGACAAAACTCCGCTGACCAAGGCCTAGTGGCCAATACCCTCCAACACCCCTCTGCAATTCCTCACCTGCATAACTTAACGTGGTCATCGTCGGCGGTAAGGCCGAACGCCAGCGGCAAGCAGAAAACTGGTGGACACCCAGTCCAAATCTGATTTGGACACCCACCACCATCTTCTTTGATCAGCACCGGCCTCACCCAAGGAGGTTTCAACGATCGTTCGATCTCATCTGTCACATGCTGAAAGATATATGTACTACGGCGGACTCTACCTTCAAATATGCAGTCGAACTGTGGGTTTCTGTGGTGGTCGAGCAACCAGTAAAGCTAAGTTATCTTCCTTCGTCCTTTATCTGCATAGTAGTCTCTGTATGCACGCCACGTATCCATGGCTTTGCAAAAGGGTCAAACAATAAATTATCTGTACAGGAGCTCATTAGCTACATGACCACAGCAGTGTACTTGTCGTCGTTCTGTAACGCTACACATGTTCTACTTGACCGCCAATACCCAAGTAACACACAGCCACATAATTGACTTGCACATGCTCCGCTGCATATTATAAAATCTAGGCGGTGTACCTACGACGCATGATGCCTCTAAAATGCATGCTTGGTTTTCATTCATATGCTCCCATGTTTATAATATCACATCATTGTTAATATATGCATGCCTGCATACACGTACCTTCTATGTACAAGCATATTGATTGACCATGCATGCTCTCAATCAACTCCACCACAGTAGAACTAACTTATCAGCATGTTCAAATGTGTCAAGCCATTGAAATTACGCTTCTGCACATGCATCCTTCCTTATTTATAAGCTAGCGGTTAAACAATCACACGTGTAACAAATATGTGCTATATACCTATGCTCTTATCTAAGCTCAGTATGCCATGATCACACATTAGATCAATTTTCATCTCGCTGCTTCACTCAAATTCAAACTTGATGCAAACTTGCATCTGTACACGCTCATGAAATTCAGGTCTTACATGTCAAGTAGTACCATACATATTTGTGATGCAACGTGATTCAAACATGTGTACAAAATTATATGTTAATCATCTACTTTATCTTATATTAGGGAGACATAATCACAAATCATTTCCCCAAATTAGCGAAATCATCACCCTTCTACTAAGGAACTTCGCCGGAGCAATGGACCGTCATGCTTGGCCAACTCCAACTCGCTCCAAATCGGCATAAGATAAGTAACTTTATCTCACTACACGCTCTTTCAATTTTGAGCTCATGCCATGACAATACCATGCTTTTACTACTTCTAAAGCATGACTACGATATATCACATGATATATCTTTACATGCTTCAATAACTTTTAAGCATGCCTACAACATTTCGTAGATTTGGCAAAACTTTCTAGACCTCACATCCAAAATACATGCAAAACAATAGCAACCAAAGTTTCAAGCAACCATGTCATCAAAAAAATAAAAGTTTCAAGCAACCAAAATTTCAAGCATTTTGGACTTTCCTGACATAATCCAGCGCTATGGTCAGAATAAACACAATCCATTCAATTAGTTGTTGCCAGAGCAGCTTCAGCAAACGCATAACAAGCTAGCTGAAATCAGAAACAAAAAGTATTTGTAGTTTTGACATTGTGAGCTCAGTTTGTTTAGTTGCTTAATTTAAATGAAAAAAATTTCTAAGTATATATTTTCTTGTGCTTGTTAAGTTATCGCGTATGGGATTCGAATTTCGTTATTCAAAATTCGGGGCGTGATAATTTGATATCAGAGCGTAAGGTACATATTTGGTGACAATCAGTACTACTCGAGTAATGACCCGTCTGCAGCGGATCCCATCATATACTCTTCAGTATTGATATAGTCATTGGGTATTGTTAGCATTAAAGTCACTCTCAAGTGCAAGAGGTACAAGTTATAGAATAAAGGATTAAGTAAGGAGCTCGAACCCACGAGGATTGGTAAATCCTTTCCTAGCTAGGGAAAACCTAAGGAAAAACTAGAAGAATATGCAAATGTACAATCACAAACAAAGGCTCACAAGTGAACCAAAGTTCATGGTGAGTATGTGCAAGATGGTGTGTAGCGATTTGATTTTGATTTTAAGATTGGTTTCTATTCAAATTGAAACAATGAAAGCAAGTAATATAAACTAAGCTAAACTAAACAAGTTGTTATCAAATGGATGGGAGTTAGGGCATCGGGTTTCACCTTTTGCCTCCCTTGCAAGCATTAAAGCAATTGAATATGAATGATGCAAAGCTAATTGTCCAACTACCCTCTTAGCATCTGGATAGGACTACTAAGTCTTAAACTCCTTTCATTTTATTAACTCTAACCGGATAAGTCTAGAGCTAACTACCTAGAGACAAATTCAATTACCGGATAGGTCTCAATCCTTTACCCCTAAATGCATAAAGCTTAGAGTTTAGATAACCAAGCAAGCAAACCAATCCTATCTCTAGGTGATTTTAGCTCACTACCCTCACATGCACACATGGTGTGCTTTCATGCTACCTTTTTGCCTAAAGGTAATCAATCTCTAGGAAAAACTACATGTCATGGCAAACACATAACTCAAATTGATTAGGTCTAAGTAATGCAGTCAACTATTGAATTAGCATGTGAGAATGACAACATGAATTTGCATCAATTTATAAACAAAAGCATCAATACAAGCAAGTGTGGCTAGGGCTTACAACCCTAACCCTAACTAATTCACTACTCACACATAGCTAGATACACAAGCTTCAACATTCTATTAAATATCAAATACATAAAGAGATAGGGAGTAAAGGGTGACTAGTGATGATGCCGGAAGAGTTGGTGGAGATGGGTCTCCAAGAACATGATGTGGTGATAGTCACCTACTTCTCCAAGCTCTTGATATTGGTAAGAAAAGTGAAATTTGGAATCTCTAAGGTCAGTTGTGGTGTTGAATGGTGGAGGAAATGGAGGTTGTAGTGGTGGAAATGGAGGTTTTAGAGGTGGAGATTGTGGGTTTAGTGGTGGAAAATGGTGGTGTCTTCTCTAAAGAGAAAAATGGATCTTGGATAGGATGAAGATGATTGAATGGAGTCAAGAATGCTGAAGAATTGGTCTTTGGCCTCTCTTTGATCAGCTATGTGTGTCCTCTATGGTCCCAAAGTGTGCAAGAGATGCTCTTACACCATTGTCCCTCAAATGGTCCCAAATTGGCAAGGTGATAAAAGGACAAGGTGTAGGGAGATATTTAAATTTCAAGTGATGGGAGATTCTCACCACCATGGTCCTCCTTTGCTGGAGAAAAAACCCTCCATGAGTACTGGCGGCTCGCCGGAAAAGTCGCCTGAAAAATCGCCGGAAAAATCGATTTGCAATTTTCTTCCAATCTTCGTGTCTTCTTCCCCTAGCTTCAAATATCCGCATTTCAAGCCTCAAATAGTCATTTTATTCTCAATGCAAGGTTTCCTACAAATAAAAGGAAATGGATTTAAAAAAAGGGTAAAATAGCATGGAAGACAAATCAATTTTCATAATTATGGGGCATAATTGCATAAGTAATTTGTGACTCAACAGGTATGTGGGAGTGTTAGGTGTCGTCTAAAACGTTAAGTTTTCATAGCATAGGTTGACTCTATAGGTGAAGTGGTGGAGTTTTGTGCAGCTTCTTTGAGTTGTAGTCTTTGAGGAATGGGAACCTCTGGATTAAACTCTGGTGGAGTTGTCGAGGATGGTTTTTGTGGAAAATCATATCCTTTTGTGTGGTGTAGTTGTTTGGTTGTTGGGGTCATGGTGTTGACCAATGCTTGTATTTAAAGTTGATACGAGTATTTGACCAGTAGTTGTTGTGCTTTCCTGAGTTTGATCAATAGATGTTATGGGTTGGAAGGTACTTAGCGATTATTAGTTGCTTGGTGTTAATGTTGTGATTTAGTGGAGGTTTCATTTATGCACATCCATTTTGTGTTTGGACTGGATTAGGTGTTCTTAGCTAGATCCTTGTGTGTAGCTTTACTTCTTGGTGTAGTATCAAGAATGATTTGTGGATTGATGCTTCTCTGATTGTTGTTATGGTAGAAATTTTCTACAATTTGATTGTGTTCGTGGAATGATTTATGATGACCTATGTGTAGGTTAGCTGAGGCTTAACCTTACTGTGATTTTGGTTATCAGATGGTAGGAATTGAGGAGTGATTGTGCATGCCTTATTTGGAACAACCTAATTGGTCAATGGGACTTATTATTTTACTTATACTTTTTTTATTTTTCTGTGTTTACATGTCAGCACCAGAGTGATTGAGAAAACGAACACATTGTAGTCACGAACCACAAAATAATCACACACCTTTTGTTTATTAAGTCATTGACTTGTACCAAATCACCAAGAGTGACTACAAGAGAGTGAGGATAAACTAGATAAAGAGAAGGAAAGAGAGACGTGAGCCATACGTGATTGATTGGTAGGGGATAGCTGTTTGCCGCCGATGAGTAGTAGCACACCAGTCATAAGCCATTGCATCCCTCAAATGTAATCATAATACATCAACTTCCCACTAGGGATGGCACTAAAACTCACGAGTACGGGTACCTGCGGGTAATTTTTCCTTTTGGGTATTTGTTAATGGGTAATACCCATAGTTTATGGGTATGAGTATGGGTAATTACAAAATACCTTTATAAAAATGGGTGGGGTATGGGTATACCCGTGGGTACCCAAATACCCATATAAAATTGTAAACCACACCCAAATTTTTTTTTTAAAATTGAGAACTATTATTTTTCAACCAACATATGGGGCATTTTTATAATTTTCCCTTTTCTTATTCTAAAAAAAAAAAAAAAACTATACGTGGTGTTCCGATGACTGTGTAGTCTCGGATGAGGATCTAACTGTTAGATCATCGTATAATTGTGAAAGGATGGTTCAAAAGGCGATCTGTGAGGATCCGACCATTGGATCTTCGTATAATTTTGAGAGGATGATCCTAAGGGCGATCCGTGAGGATCTGACTGTTGGATCATCATATAATTGTGAAAAGATGATTCAAAAGGTGATCCGTGAGGATCTGACCGTTGGATCATTGTATAATTGTGAAAAGATGGTTCAAAAGGTGATCCATGAGGATCCAATCGTTGGATCTTTGTATAATTTTGAGAGGATGATCTTAAGGGCCATTCGTGAGGATCTGACCATTGGATCATAGTATAGTTGTGAAAAGACGATTCAAAAGGCTATCCGTGAGGATCCGACCGTTGGATCATCGTATAATTGTGAAAAAACGATTCAAAAGGAGATATGTAAGGATGGTTTATTTACGATCCGAATTTTATTATTTTACATTTAATCGCCAAGTTGTGAAAATTGTTTTACGGAAATAAATATTTGTTTTAAACGTATTGCTTCCTCGTGACTAAACCAACAATTTCTTTCTTAAACACTGTTTCAAGTATTTGAAATACTGAATTCACTATTTGAAAATATCCCCAGATGGGAAATGGGAGAGCTTAAATAGTGAGTATTTAAAAAAAAATATATATATATATATATATATATATATATATATATATCCCAGCCTTTAATAGGCTAAAGGCCTTAAATTATAAAAAAATATATAAAAAAAAACACCCTGCCCACATTGAAAACGGGTAAATGGGTGGGTATTAAAAATATAGTAGCAAGTATTTAAAAAAAAAATCCCAATCTTTAATAATCTGAAGGCTTTAAGTTAAAAAAAAAAAAAAAAATCTGTGTACAATGGGTGGGTATGCATTAAAAAATGGGTTGGGTAAATACCCGTTCCCGCGAATTATTTAATGAGTATTATCCGTAAATTAATAGTGGGTGGGTATTACCCAATGGGTACAAATGCCATCCCTACTTCCCACCAACGATGTGTCCAAGTCGATTATGATGACCAAGTCCCTCTATTAATCCCTCATACAACTCAACTAGAGGTAATTGTTTGTTTTTTTATTCTTCTTGGAATTAATTGCAAATATTCTTTCATCTTTGTTAATGTCGATCATTAAGTTACGCAAAAAGAAGTGCTAGATTTCTGGCCTTCTGGGTGGGTTTACTTCAAAGGATGGCAAAAGAACTTTCCCCAATTTGAAAGACACCCGAAGCAAATTGGGATGAACAAAGTCTCTATTATTAAGTGGGTGCAAATTCTTACTAGAAAACTCACGTTCAAACGAAATGAAATGATCAAACTAATCAGTATAGGATTTTGCTCAAACAAGAGCATCTTATTTATGCCATACTCATAGGCCACACAATTCAGATAATTAACTAATGAGTTGAGCAAGTGTAATCTCTGGTTGTCCAGAGGAACTTGCAGGGTGGGATGACAGGACGTGAGAAACCCTGTGCATTGTTGGCCTGGATTGTGGATGGGGATGTTTGCATGCAATTGCTAGGCTTGCAATGGTTGTCAATTCATCCTGAACATGAGGTGTGGGAGCGGGGAGGCGTTGGTCTAATACATCCTTTAGCAATTTGCCTCCATTGGTGGATGAAGAGGAAAAAGAGGAGATGACTTCACCCAGCTGCTTCCCCATTATCACTTCCAGTGCTAGCACCCCAAAGCTATAAACGTCGCATTTCTCAGTTACCTTCATTGTGTAGGCCAGCTCTGCCAAATACATAATGTACGTCATATAAGTATGTATATATAGGCTAAATTATAAAATTTAGGAAAATGTGTTACCTAGTTTACAGTGTTTACCTGGTGCTATATATCCATATGTGCCTGCACGGGCAGTCCAATTCGATGAGTCTGAATTTAGAAACTTAGCGGTGCCAAAGTCTGAAACACAAGGCTCATATTCGTAATTGAGCAAAATGTTGTTGCTTGATATGTCTCGATGCAGTATAGGTGGTGAGCAATCATGATGCATATAAGACAGGGCATGAGCTACACCTTTCACAATCCTCACCCTTATGCTCCAATCCAGTTTGTTAGCTTCATATTCTTTGCTCAAGATTGAAGCCAAGCTACCTTTTTCTAGGTAGTCATAGACCAAAAACGAGTGATGGGCATGTGAACAGAAACCACGAAGTTTCACAATGTTCCGGTGCCGTATTTCTATCAGTGCCCTTATTTCGTTAAGGAATTCCTTCCGAGATGACTCCTCACCATCAATTATTGGGTGGAGTTTCTTCACTGCAAATATGCTACCTGACGGCAGCTCTGCCTTGTAGACACTTCCGGATCCTCCCTTTCCAACGCAATATAGAGCATCAAAATCATTGGTTGCCTTGATGATTTCATCATAAATTCTTCTTCCATCAAATTCAGATATGGAAAAAACATTTCTGTGCTCCACATTGCTCTGCTCTGTATCTTGCTCTTTAATTCTTCTTTTTCTAACTAAGGCAAGGAAAAGTAAAAGTGCCCCCAAGACAGGGAAAACAATTATAAACACGAGTCTTCGATCTTTTTTTGAGGCATGCTTCTTTTCCATGGAGGGAATACTACAAGGTTGAAGTCCTGCAATGTTGCCACACAATCCTTCATTGCCTTCCAAAGGAGCATCTTGAAATGCTTTGTTGTTGGGGACGGGACCTTGCAATTGGTTGTAGGATATGTCGATTTGAACCAAGCTATGCATTTGTTCAAAATTTTTGGGTATGGAACCAGAAAGATTATTGTGGGAAAGATTCAGAATCTCTAAGCTTTGCATTTGGCTCATTTCTAATGGTATCTGATGCTCCAGTGAATTATGACTTAAGTCTAGCTGAGACAGGTGGACTAACTTCCCCAATTGAAATGGAATTTTTTTGCTGAACTGGTTGTTGCTCAAATTCAAGTAGTGTAAACTGGAAAAGTCACCTAAAGTGCTTGGAATTGACCCATTGAATTTGTTGGTTGACAAGTCAAGATATTCAAGAGCCTTCAATGATTCAAATTCTGGAGGTATGTGACCCCAAAGTTGATTGCCATTCAAAATCAGACTCAGCAAAGAAGTCAATCTCCCTATCGCATTTGGAATCACCCCAACTAAGCCATTTGAAGAAAGATCCAGTACATGAATTTGGGTTGCATTGCCAATCTCAAGTAGGATGCTGCCAGTCAAGTTGTTTCCGGCGACTCGGAGAGTTCTTAAGCTTGAACATTCCCCCCAAACAGGTGAGATTTCACCATAGAAGTTGTTGTGGCTTAGGTCTATATATTGAAGATTTGGATAGGCACCAAAATCTTCAGATATATTTCCCGTCAGATGGTTCCCATGAAGAAGGAGTCTAACTAAGCTCTTGCAAGTTTTCAAGCTTTTGGGGAGTGGACCTATCAAATGGTTGGTGAATACTGTAAAGTTTTCCAGTAATCCACCTCGGCAAATATTTTGGGGCAAATAACCAGTAAATTGGTTAGTATCCAATTCCAGTATAGTCAACTTCATGAGATTCCCTATCTGTTCAGGGATGAATCCGGAAAGTTGGTTTTCACGAAGGAATAAGGCTTCTAAGTCTCTCAAGTCACCAAATGATGGTGGAATGGAGCCACTGAGTTGATTTCTGCTAAACTCTAAATCTACCATAGACTTCAGGTTACCTATCTCTTTTGGAATGGCACCAGAAAATTGATTTCCGTAGAGATAGAGAGAGGTAAGGTTTGTTAGATCACCTAAAGATGTTGGTATTGAACCAGAAAGATTATTATTGTTAAAGTGCAATAGAGTTAGGCTTTTTAAGCTTCCAAAATTTGAAGGCATTGGACCTGTTAAATGGTTTTTAGCCAAGTCCATTTCAACCAAATTTGAAAGGTTTCCTATCTCTAGAGGAATGGAACCAGAAAGTTCATTGTCATAGAGAACCAGATATTCCAGGTTTTTTAAGCTTCCAAAATTTGGAGGGATCAGACTTGTTAAATGGTTTCTAGCCAATTCTATTCTAACCAAATTTGAAAGGTTTCCTACCTCTGGAGGAATGGAACCAGAAAGCTCATTATCATAGAGAGACAAATTTGCCAGGTTTTTTAAGCTTCCAAAATTTTGTGGGATTGGACCTGTTAAATGGTTTTTACTCATTTCTATTCCAACCAAATTTGAAAGATTTCCTATCTCTGGAGGAATGGAACCGGAAAGTTGATTCCCACTGAGAGCCAAATAAGTGAGGTTGATCAAATTACCCAGAGAAGCAGGAATTGAACCTTCTAGATGGTTAAGGTTAAGAGCAAGCTCGTCAAGAAACTTAAGCTGACCTATCTCTGGAGGAATCCTCCCAGAAAGGAAATTTACATGGAGATGCAAAATAATCAGGTTGCTCAAGCTACCCAGAGAAGCTGGAATTGGACCTTCTAGATAGTTGTCGTAAAGAGCAAGCTCGGAAAGAAACTTAAGCTGACCCATCTCTTTAGGAATTGAGCCATTTAAGTGGTTTCCATTTAGGTGCAAGACCTGAAGATTTGCGAGACGACCAATTTCTGGTGGGATTTTTCCAGACAACAGATTACCAGATAGATCAAGATTGGTGAGTTTGGAGAGGGAACTAATCTGAGGTGGGATGGCATCAAGGAGTTTGTTGTAGCTAAGGTTAAGATAAGTGAGGTTGATTAAATTACCCAGAGAAGCAGGAATTGGACCTTCTAGCTGGTTAAGGTTAAGAGCAAGCTCGTCAAGAAACTTAAGCTGACCTATCTCTGGAGGAATCCTCCCAGAAAGGAAATTTACATGGAGATACAAAATAATCAGGTTGCTGAAGCTACCCAGAGAAGCTGGAATTGGACCTTCTAAATAGTTGTCGTAAAGAGCAAGCTCGGAAAGAAACTTAAGCTGACCCATCTCTTTAGGAATTGAGCCATTTAATTGGTTTCCATTTAGGTGCAAGACCTGAAGATTTGCGAGACGACCAATTTCTGGTGGGATTTTTCCAGACAACAGATTACCAGATAGATCAAGATAGGTGAGTTTGGAGAGGGAACTAATCTGAGGTGGGATGGCATCAAGGAGTTTGTTGTAGCTAAGGTCAAGATATTCAAGACTAGGGAAGGACAAGAATGATAATTCATGAAGCGTACCTTGAATACCAGAATTGGTGAGGTTTATCTTGTTGACATTTCCAGCAGTGTTGCATGAAATACCAGTCCAAACGTTGCACGGACTTGCATTTGCTTTTGGATTGGTGGAATTACTAGGAGAATAAGTCCATGAGGTCAGATTATTCTGGGTTTGGTTTTGGAAACTGGCTTTCCATTCTAGAAGGGCGTCTGCTTCACTGGAACTAGAACTATAGATAGCAGAAGCAAAAGCATTGTTTGGTGATGAAACTAGTAAAGCATACAAGATAACGCAAGCTAGAAAGCAAGCTCCACTATAAAAAGTTGATGTGCTCATGTTTTTTTAATGTGTTGGCTGTATGAAACGTTTTAGTACTCGAGGGCTTTATTTATAGTGCTCTGCATGCATTTGTGGCATTAGCTAGTGTTCTGCTACGTGTGCCTTGGTTCAGAATTGAAAAGCCTGGTTTGATTTTGCTTTCTGAACTGTGATGGTTTTTGTTAATTTGCGGAGATTTTGGAGCTTTTGTTTACTTGTCTGAGTCTTTGTCTGTTATCCTGTAAGTTCACGATGCAAGTTGCATACACATGCAGTTCACGATGCAATTAGGGTGCATTTTCTCCAGACACATGCACGTCCAAGACCATGACATGCACGACCAAGACCATGACTTGCATGAGTCTACTAGAGTAAACGCACTGGGCCGGCAGTGTTTCGCAGGTCTATGACCATGAACCTTGGCAAACACGCTGATTTTAAGGCCCACTAAAACTCCTAACTAACAAGAAACCATGTGAAAGCAGGTTCCTAACTAAGAAGAAACCATTTCAGACCAAAAAAAAAAAAATACTGAGAAGAAACCATCTGAAGGCAGGTCCCGATTCGTCTTTCTCAAACTCCTAACTAACAAGAAATTACCATGTGAAAGCAGGTCTTCGTCTTTCTCAAACTCCTAAATAACAAGAAATTACCATGTGAAAGCAGGTCCCGATTCGTCTCTCTTCCATCTGTTCACTCATGTAGCAGTACGTTGAGTTTGTAACTTTAACGCCAGGACTTGAAAATGATCTTGGCCAGACAAAGACTTGACTCGATCAAGCGAAGGAAAAGCTCCGAAGTCTCCCCGAAATTGGCGGAAACCAACAACTTTTATGTTAAAGATTCTTTTCTAGCTCACGCTATCTTGTATGTTCCATCTGCTTTCCTCACCAACCAATGCTTCTGCTTCTGCTGGCTCCATTGAAATAGTGGCTCTTCTCAAATCTCTTATCCAATTGTGGAAAGTGTGTGGAAATTCGACTTTCTTCTCAAATTACAATGAAAGGGATGCTTACACGTAGAATCAAATTATAATTTAGATCCATGTATTTTGATTTTGCAATTTTGGTTCAGAAATCAACAATAATACTTGTAGTCTACGTCATTTTTTGTTATATTGACATCAATGTGTGGACATACTTCTCATGTATAAGGTTAGTTTCGTTATTCTCTCCGTCTAACCTTTAAATTCAAAATAATCAAACATGAATATGTAAAGCACGAAAAGTTATTTGACTATTTGCCGTGACACAAACTGAGACATCCTATTGGCGACTGCTTGGAACATCCGAACAAGCAACCAACTTGGAGAAATTGAATGAAATGTGTGGCTATAGTTGACATGAATATCACCAAAATTGCTCAGCCACACCATGAAGATGATTATATTAGAGCTTGGAAGAACTCATCAGAATCTCAGAACTAAGACCATGCAAGTTACTCGAACTTGGCTGCATATATGCCTGTTCAAGAAAACTAGNNNNTGCATTGACCAAGCAAAGGCTGTGATGCTTGATCATCTTCTATATAATCATGAACCCAAGATGGTAATCATAGTATGCCTGGCTTTCCACAGCTAACTTGGCAATCACTATTTTAGTTCCAAACCCATTGGTACACAGCTATCCCTCTGATAACTATCAGTACTAATTAGTATGTCAAAAAATGGCTTTTGAAAAATCCTTGTGATGATTGCCATATTCATCATCTTGGGGACCTTGGCATCCCAAGCCACATCCCGCGCATTGTACAAAGCTTCCATTGCTGAGAAACATGAGCAATGGATGGCCGAGTATGGGCGTGTCTACCCGGACAGCACAGAGAAGGAAAGACGTTTTGCCATAGTCAAGAAGAATGTAGAGTTTGTGGAGAAATTCAAGAATGACAGGGAAAAGACGTACAAGTTAAGCTTCAATCAGTTCTCTGATATGACCAATGAAGAATTCCTCAGACATCATACTGGATACAAAACGCCAGCCGGCTCCAGTTTAACATCCTCATCCGAAGATAAGTCCTTTATATACCGAAGCCTGTCCATTGATGATATTCCAGCTAGCCTTGACTGGAGGGAACAAGGAGCGGTCACCTCTATTAAGGATCAAGGTTTATGTAGTAAGTTATTGAGAAGCTATCACCATATATCTCTCAAGCCTTCCTTGTATTATTTATTTCCAGTATCCACTCATTCTTGCTTAATTGAGAAAATTCCTCCATTAATTTTTGGTATGATATGTGTAGATGTTTGCTGGGCATTTGCTGCGGCGGCAGCTGTGGAAGGGATTACGAAAATCAAAACCGGCCAGTTGGTCTCGCTGTCCGAGCAACAACTTTTGGAGTGTGACCGCGACATCGGCTGCGGAAGTGGTGACATCCGATCAGCTTTTGAATACATAAAGACAAATGGAGGAATTGCTAGTGAAGAAAAGTACCCATACCTGAGCACTTCTAACATGTTAACGGTCCATGAATGCGACACTCGAAAGAAAACTATGCATGCTGCCCGGATAACTGGTAATGAAAATGTAACATGCAACAATCAAAATGCTCTACTCAAGGCTGTTTCCATGCAACAAGTCTCGACTGCCATCGACGGTCCTGGAATGGAATTTCGGTCATACGGACGTGGAGTGTTTAAAGGTCCTTGCGGTCACACACTGAACCATGCTGTCACAATTATTGGGTACGGGACTGAAAACGGCACCATCTACTGCCTAATTAAGAATTCATGGGGGGACAAGTGGGGTGAAAAGGGCTACATGAGAATTCTTAGAACTGGAACATATGGTGCAGGTCTTTGTGGCCTTGCTATGTATGCTTCCTATCCGATTGTATGACGTACTATATCAAACTACTACTATGAAAGCATAATTGTTATGTGTAATTCAGTTAGTCTGAAAAATACCAGTTATCCATCTGCTTCATTTTTCTTTGTAACCAATTCTCTACAATTGCAGAACTCATACTTTCTCTGTGAATTCATCATCTTCATACCGAATTCATTGACTCTTCCTCATATATGATCATAGATTAAGCTACATATATTAAGCCAGTGAGGTGACATGTTAGTACGTTATAGCTCTAACATCGCAAAGGTCATGAGTTAGATTCTCACTAGGATATACAAGGATGGGGTGGGTTAAGGGATTTAAAAAAAAAAAATTAAAAAAAGAAAAAAAAAAGATTGCATCAGACTTTTCCCCAATATCATTTTCTTTCCACTGATACTGTGCTTTTCTCTCTCCTTAAAGATCCAAGATGTACTTTTTTGGCTCATATCTCTTTAATATTCACTGTTTGATAGAAGAATTGATGGAATTTTTGCAGAAATAGAAGAATTAGATGTGTATATTTGAAGAAGAATTGATTGAATGTTGAAAGTTTGGTAATTACTGTATTAAATTGGATTTTGAAGGAGTAGAAGCATTAGTTGTAAGCTAGATATATAGCGTGCCCTCACGTTGCTGAGGGTCTTACGATTGGCGTGATAGTCTGATCGCCTTTGCTAGATAGTATCAGTGTTTTGCTGCGGGATTTATGATTGTTTAATTTAACTGTTGTAATGTATAGAACTTTGGTTGCTTTTGATTAAGAAATAAAATGAATTGTAAAATTCCACAAAAGGCAGAACTCTTAACCACTTAATTGGTCACTAAATTGCTAAAAGGGCGCAATATATTCCTCAGTTTCATATTATTTGGTATTCAAAAACAGCAAAGGGCAATGTACATTAAGAATAATACATTCAGGAAAATCTTAGCACACCAACATTGGCAACATGTAAACATAAGTTACATAACAAATTTATGCAAATAATAGTGTTATCGTTCTTTTCTCCGAAGAACTTTGTGTCAGACACATAACTTAACTCCCTCTGTGCATGCTTCCAGATATTAGAAGGCACTCTTGCACTTTGCATCTTTCTTTCTAGGGCAGCTACACCATCTTCATCATCATCATTGTCACAAAGCCCCTCCTTTATAGCTTTCATCTTGAATGTGTTCAATATTGAAGAAAAATCAGTTGAATAATGATTAGGGCTTGTAGCACCTAATGTATAGAAACAACAGTCCTTTGGGAAACCCCGTTCCTTAATTTGTTAGTAATATCCAGCTTTGAACTTAAAAAGTGAAAACTTATGAGAGCTAACTTGCCGGCGCAAAAGAAATTCTTTTTGTGATTTGGATAATTGACCCTCAACTTACTGTGTAATCTTCTCTGCTGCATGTATAGAACTATAGACTGTCACAATAACACCAACATGAATCCTTAGAAAATAAAAGAAGTCTGATATTAATGTGCTACAATCTAAGAAGCACCGATGTGGGTATGAGTACCCGGATACGATACGATCGGATATGTGGATACGACAAATCTTAAATGTAATAGGATACTAGTACGTGAATGATACGTCAATTATATATATATATATATATATAATTATATATACTAGCCTTCCTACACGCGCGATGACTGTGCTGAAGGGTCGCGCTCGCCCGTGCGTATTGTCCTTCCTTTCTTGCTACGCATGTTTGAAATGTTACTCATGAGTGCAGTATAATTTTTGTATTGCATATCACCTAACTCTAGGTAAGTAAAATAAAGTTTTATTATAAAAATAATTTTTCACTGGTTTTGTACGTGTGAACTATAGTTGGTATTAGTAGCATTCATGAGCGGGTGACTACGTATATATATATATATTGGTGCAGTTGTGTAATGAGGTGGAATCAACATGTTTTGTGTGTTCGATGTTTCTATTGCTGTGATTTAATTTTTTTAAGGAAATGAATGAATTTTGGTTGCTTTGGAATGGGAACAATTTTATTATTGATGTTTCGTATTCGAGAGTTTTACTTGTCAAATTGTGCTGGTGGTTTAAGGGGTGAAAACAATATTTCAAAATTGATTTCTATATTGTTTTTGAGATGAGAATTGCAGTCAAATGTATTGTTTTGAAGAACATGTGAGGTTGTGTAACATTTTGAGTCTTGAGTGGCTTTTTAAATGTTTTGGTCTATGGATCGAGGGTCACGGTAGTGATCGAGGGTGGGTTATCGAAATCATACCCTTGGCCGGGGTATGGTTATGATTCAATTAGAGCTTTAGTCCGTCTGCCATTGTATGTCATGAGGGGTAACAAGCAGGTTACTTGTGACTCATGAGTACGTGTTTTTAAAAGAGAGTTTGGGGTGCATTCTTTCTTTTAAGTGCCTGAGGAGGGACTTGATTTTCATATTAAATTGTGAGTTGAAATTAATTTGATTTTATCACTTTGGGGATGTATGTTATCCTTAAGAGTTAAGGATGTCGAGTTCAAAAATGAATCTTTTTTTGTGATCGTTGTAGCTGAGTTCAAGGGGTGGTTTCTTGGCTTTAGCGTGAGTTGTTTGATTTCGTGATTTATTTTCCTTTTTAATTTCTATTGCTTGATTTTAATGTAATCTCCTAAACTAAACTTTATGCAGGGATTACTATGATTTTTATTGTTTGTTTTAATGTAATCTCCTGAACAAAACTTTATGCATGAGTTGCTATGATTTGATTTTTGTGATTTTAAGTGATCTCTTAAACTAATCTTCTAAGCAGAGATTACTGACTTTTACTTGTTTGATTTTAAGTTCGGTTGTGTATTATGGAATTAGATGTTGTTACTTTAATTTATGTCATGAGATGAGAAATTATAAACATGCGTTGTCTGAGTCATTTCAGTTGACCTTACTGATACGAGCTTGCAAAAGCTTACCGGGTTTGTTGTTGCAACCCGGTGCACTATTCCATGGTATATATAGGGGTTTTTCCTGCAGGTCAGGAAAATCAGGGTTGAGGCCGCAGCTTGTTGTCGCAGTAGTATTAGGTTTAGAATCTATTTTGTTTATTCTATCTACTGATATTTGTAGGTATGCTCCTAGTGAGCGTTTACATTTACTGTAATGCTTTCGTGCTGTGTAAATATTTGATGATGTAATATGTGACTCTAGAGAACGAGTCGGTATTTACATTTGTGAGCTTGGTTATTATGTTGCTTTGTTTAAATTGAAAAAGTTTCTATGTATTTATGAGCGAACAGTTGAGTTATCGCGTTTCAGATTTTGAATTTCTTTATTCAAAATTAGGGCCGTGACAGTTTTCAATTCGCGTCGGCATTGATCGAGCTTAGTTGCAGAGAGGAAGCGACATTGATGCTGGGTTGGAAGGGCAGGCCGCCGCAAAACTTGCCGGTGGCATTGATGGCTTGGCATGAGAGATTTAGGGCTTCTGCTTACTTAGCTCAGGTTTGGGTTTAGGCCGGTGGCCTGGGCTGGCCTGACCTAGATTGTGTGATTGAGTATAAGGGCAAAATGGGAATTAGAAAAAATAAAAACTGACATTTTTTATCATCACCTCATTATTAAGAAGGACTACATTAATATTATTAACAATTTATAATGGACTTTTTTATCAAGTAGGAAACTATGTGACCTTTTTATCATTTCACATTCTAATGTGACTTTTTCCATCATTTCCCTATCTTTCCTAGAGATTGTTTATTATTTTGGGACATTGTCCTCATGCTCATTGTAATCTAGGATTTAGGTATCTTGTTCCCCCCATGTATTCTGCAATTTCATTAATGATCAAGACGTAAGAGCAGCCATACTAGCCTTCTTTAAAAAAAAAAAAAACAAAGGTTCAATAGCTTCAACTTAGGAGGTAATTTTAATTTCCAGATTTAGGAAGAACTTTAGATTTGGGATTTTTCAATGTTTTTATGAGAAATTATATATACACCACCCTAAACTCTTAATACACATCCCTTTAAAAATTTAGCAAACTTTTAGCCTGAACTTGCTCCTCTACGCCTCTCTATCCCTTTGCCTTCCTACCACAGTTGTCCAGTTTTGATTTTTTTTTTCTTCTTCTTCTTCTTTTGTCTCTCTAGTTTCTGCTTTCTACATTCCTCAAGATCTAGCAAAATTTGAATTATTGTTTCCATTCCTTCTACTTGTTTGCTCATGTCCATAAGTTATCAGACTTAAAAAAGAAAACCCAAAAACTTTTATCATTAAAAAAATCAAAGTATTTTGATCATATTAATTTCTTTAGTTAACCATGTAATTGAAACAAGATATATGGTTTGAAATTTCGTCAATTGAACCCAACTCAAATAAGATTCATAAATCAATGAAAATCTATAGCATGTATAATTCTATGGTTTATACAACTGGAAATCTAGAGTTAATATTCGACAGTCATACAGTCATGGAGTGTCGTATCCAAGTTTTCTTCACCTTAACCACAATCATGGAGGATTTTCTTTGGGGGATCAAAAACACAATGTTTTATTTTTAATTAGTAAAGAGGGCATAAGAGAAACTTAAAGAAAAAAATTGAAAGAAAAAAAAAATTAGGAGGTCCGTATTTAATAGATGAGAAAAATGCACCAACAGTCCCTCAACTCTTGTGCACCGGCCAGTTTGATACCCAGACTCACAATTGTATCAATGTGATACCTAGATTCAAAATTTGCTATCAATGACATACTTCCGTTAAATTTTCATAATGATTCCATTAAAGAGCTGACGTGGCAGACACATAGAGAAAACAAAAATGGCAAATAACCAAAATAACCCTCAACTTCTACCAACAACATAATTATTTAATTAAATGATTTAAAAAAAAAAATTTCTCTCTCCTCCTCTTCTTCTTCTGCTTCTTCTTCTTCCTCAAAACAAAAGCACTTCCCTGATCGTGTATTCATGATCGATTGCCAGATTCAAACAATTAAACCCCACTCTTTACACAGATGCATGCTCAAGCCCTCTCACCCCTGATTCTCCTAGCACGTGGAATAATCCTTGGGCATAATTGTGATACTCTTGGCATGAATGGCGCACAGATTAGACAACCCAACAAGATGGGCCTCCGCCGCCTCTTATAGCGCCAACACGGCGTGGCTCTGGAAACACAGGTCCATCTTGAAGTCCTAAGCGATTTCACGAACAAGCCTCTGAAAGGGAAGCTTCTTGATTAGCAGATTCGTTCACCAAATCGCCACTAAATCCTCGAACTTCAGTTCTGCGAATTCACAATCCGAGCTTTGATTCCTGAGCAGGATCCTAAATCCCATATTTCCGATTCCCGATCTTCGCAATCCGAGCGACTCTTCTGGCTTCGAGCTTGTCCGGGAATCGAAATCCGATCGCGGCTAGTCGGAAATTGAAAAGTGAAGAGCGAATTTCTGAAATCGTCGTCGTCAGGCAAAAGAGAGGTGCATGAGCTGGTTGGGGACGCTGGGTTTTATAAAGGGAATATCGAATTCCAATTCCAATCAGTTCATTACGTGTCTCTTGATTTTTAGTCTCCATTATACATCTCAATTGCCTCTCTTTAGTTGTTAAAATTTGAGAAGAAAGCCCTCAATCCGTTATTATTATCAATAGTTCAATACCCAATCTTAATTTTAATTCCAATTGTAATTCCAGTTTGAATAACCATGGCTGGAGGCAAGAGTAATACTAATGGTAATACTACTCCCCAATTGTGCAGAGGTGTGATTCACGAACAAGCCTTTGAAAGGATTTGATATTATCGGATTTCACGGAGAGCCACCGTTCCAGGGTGTGCAGCTTCTTCACGCCTTCGGTGGTCGGGGCCGACTTCCGTGCAGCCTTCGTCGCCAGTTGCTTCCTGGGAGCCTTGCAGCTGGTCGAGTGGTGTGTTGGGAAATTAATCCCCTGTCACGCAAGTACTACTAGTAGAGATGGAAATAAGAAATAAGCAAGCCAAGAAGACAGCAAGATTTAACGAGGTTCGGCCAATATCCTTGCCTACGTCCTCGGAGAGTTTCACCTTCACTAATGAGAGATTTACACAAGTACAAGATTACACCGCTCAAATTTATACACAATTCGAGCACTCAAGTTTATACCCAACCCGAGCCCTTATATCCAATCGGATACCCCTTGTACACCCTCTCTCAACCTAGAAGATTATTCTACCCTAAGAGCTATTCACACTCTAGAACACAACTCACTTTTTCTTCTATACACGAAGACCCTTAGAGTTGCTCTACCTCTCTTTTGCTTCTGCTCTTGCACTCTCTTTCTTCACTCACCTATCCTTCTGCAATATAGGAATATATATATATATATATATATATATATATATACTCCTCTCTCCAGCTCTTTTTTCAATGCCGCATGCTTTCTCCTTTTCTTCT
>LYNE01007989.1:4047-14706 GCA_001662545.1 Rosa x damascena
TGCATGAGCATAAACATCGTAACCTCATTAATTTGCATGGATATCATTAGCCTCGCTTGCTTCCATGGCAGAGATAACCTTGCTAGTGTCACTGACTTGCAAAGGCGTGGACATCGTGAACCTCACTAGTATTGTACATGCATAGGCATTATTAGCCTTGCTAGCGGCCTAGCGCCTATAACGCTGACTTACATTTCTCAGTGCTACTATCCAACAGACACTCCAGAGGCGTATCATGCAATAATAACTTCCATTAAGATGAGATCAAAATATGTAACGCCAAATAATAGTTCCATTCTAACAACTGATCCAAAACAAGGACAAAATACAAGCAAGTCACAAAATGGGAGATTGAGGGAGCATTGAGTTGGGAACTAATATCCTCTCTTTTCATATCATTAACAGCTTACAATGCGACAACTGTAGTATTACAAAAAGCTTCAATCTTATCATAATACAAAACCCCCTACTTTTTTCTCCTTCCATCCTCTTACCCATTACCTGTCCTAATTACACAATTGTATATATAATTCTCCCCTACAAATCCAAGTGCAAGTGCTTACGAGGTCTGCGGTTTGATAAACTCCTGGCAATATCATCAAGTCTTTTCAGGTGAACGTTAGCAGAGGACAGAACTCAGCCTAAGGTTAATGACTACGATAACCTATCCTTAAAAGGAAACAACTTACTAACACTAGCTAATATTATTAGCAAGCAGATCTCAACTGCATTACCTAGAACTAGTGACCAGTGTTCAGTAACCCAACCATTAAAAATGAGTGTAATGCCAGCTGCCAGGGATTCAGTAACACAAATATAACGGGTTCCACCCTGTAAGCTCCTTCAAATTTGCTACAATCATAAGAAGCTCGTTCCCAGAGAGAGGTCATCCAAGTTTGAAATAATTTGAAGGCGAGTTGTCCCTATCTGTTGAGCAATCTCAAGCTGTTCCTCCAACGGAAGCATCTCATAACTGAAAGTATAGAAATTGTAGTGCAGTTGTCAGTGTTCATTATTAGCATGGCATCAAACACTACTAATAGTGTTTGCATAACAACTAACTGATATAAGCCTCTTAATTAAATGTCTTAACTCTAACCGATATAAACACACAGAGCAAATGATATGCAACATAACTAACAAGATCTTTTGAATGTTGAAAGACATGAAAAACGACCATTTAAGTACATTAGAGAACTCAGACATCAAAACATACTGGAATAGTAGCTCGCAGTCAACAATGCTATCAGGGCCTGGCCGATGAGCTTTTCCTTTTGAACGAAACTGGCGGAATGATCTAGGATTCAAACCAGCAACATGGGGAACAGCATCAACAAGCTTATTCTGTAATGACTGCAATCTACGAAATGTCAGCTCCTCGAGAGGCGCAATACAACCAATGCTGCCATCCAGGGTACCAAATAACAAAGCAAAGCGATTTGTTTTATCAGAGCCTGGATTTTTTCCAGTTCGATCAGATAATGTAGAAAGCATCTGTAACCGCAAGAACTTAGTCACATGGGCACCGACATGGAATTCAGCTCTTGTAAGAAGCTTCTGGCCCTTCCAACTCTCAGATATCTTTGGTGCATAGTAAAAAATCTGTTTTAGCACATAAACCACATTCAAGCAAAAGTAAACCATCCACTAAAAGCATCATTTGAGTCATGACTAATGTTGCATAAAACCTCCCCCAGAAATATAAGACAAATAAAAGAAATTAAAAAAAAGGGAAACCTGATATCGATAGTTTCATTAACCTTTTGTTCTTTTTCTTCAAAAGACAAAGGATTTCAATTATCTTAATATATATCACTTGGTAGAACCCCCTGTATGCTTAAGGGGTGGGTGGTAGGGAAGACACCTAAAAGAAGACTAACATAACTGTATGCTTAACGGGTGGGCAGTAGAAGAAGACACCTAAATAACATAAAAACTGAAACTACAAGGCACTGACCTGAATGTTCTTTTGTTCATCTGCAACTGCAAGGCTCAGAGTACTTCCATCAATCAAAAACTCTGTTGCAAAACAATCAAGGTTACCAAAATCCTTGGCCAATAAACTGAGCTGAGCTCCCTGCTCCTTCCAACTGAGGAAGTAAATGCTTTTGTGAATGTCACCGAGGAGAATGAAATTCTTGACCTGAAACAATGAATTTACCCATTAACAAGGATCATGATAAATGAATTGAGCATACTATGCACACAGATGGAGACATGCGACCATGCGCACACATGGAAACTTTTGTGTGTGAAAATCAATAATAAATACATTTAATTTATCTGAGAAACTTCTAATTCCTTTTCCTTCAATTCCTTCATTTTTAAGATGAGAAGTTATCAAACAAACAACTGAGAAGGAGGATTAAACTTAACAAGCAAATGAAAATTTTTGACACATTTCAAATTTTCAACAGACATATCCTTAACATATCAAAGTACAGGTCTTAATCACATAGTCAATTACTGGTAAGGGAAACAGTTAAAAGAGAAAGTTGAGTAAAGGAAGTATACTCACAATATTCAAGCTCACTACGTATAAAGGTGGAACATCAAAAAATGCAACACCAGTCAGATCACTACCAGTCCACTTGTGTAAAATAATTTTAGGACCAGAAGCTATTAGTAGATGGCCTTGAAGCGAGGCCAATGCAGATATGGCACCTTTCAATTCCTTGGAGAAAACCTCTGAAACCTGAAATCAGAAATAACTGTAATTATCTCATAGAATTGAGACTTTAGAAAGAAGCATAACAGGTAAAAGGTATCTATAAAATTTGTACGGTAATAGATGGAGTTAAGAGAGAAAAGTTGTAAATGTTCTGAAAAAGTACCAAGTTTTGAGGATTGTCAGCATTATTTTCTGCCGAAAATAAAAGAACCCGTCCTCTACCAGCAACATCCTCCCCTTGAACATAAGCTGTCCCAATTGCTAAAAGTGTTTCGTTCTCTTTTGTTGTTGTATTCTGCAATGAAGTATATGTGACTTATTCGAGAAAAAAAATCTAATAAAATAAAGATAAGGAGATTGTCTAGACACCAGCTTACTTTTGACACTGGAACAAAGGATAATAGAAAGCATAAGCTAAGCATAGGACACATCAGGAGCCAGCAAACTTACAAACAGTGTAACTACGCGAACAGTCAGAGCATTTTCAGAAGTTTGCATTGGAATGGTAGCCCTAGCTTGCCAAGGGCCACCAGATTTTTCTGGCTCCATAATCCGAACCTCGAATTCATCAACAGTATAAGTCCGGTGTAGTTCTTCAGGACTCAAATTATGATTCTCAACCGAATGGCCAAATTCTTGATCAACCAAAGATGATAGAACTTGATTCAGTGGCTTCTGAACCTGAACATTAATTGTCGTGTATTACTCGAAAATGGCTCATAATGTGTCTGAATAAGAAGAAGAAAAATCATATGCAGAGCTAAACAAAAGTTGATAGTGCTAAGAGAGTGAAGCTAAAAGAATTTGTGTACACAGAATAACCGAATCCCAATTAAAGAAATTGATGATTTGACAAGGTTTGTGTGGATGTGTGGATGTGTGCATTGCATACCAAACAGGCCCTGTGACATGTGGATATGTAGTGTTTGCCTGTTTGGGTGCATGCTAGGCAACAATGTGAAAATAAAACCTTAATGTAAGACAGATATTAGGATTTCAGACCCCAAAAAAAAAGACGGATATTAGAATTGAGCAAGAAAAAGAGAGGGTGCAGATATACTCACAGGTACGGAAACTATAAGTGGGTATAAATTCTTCTCGGCAAAGTAAGTGACCTGGTGGGGAGTCCCTTTCAACGGAATCTAATTAAAACACGAGAATACATTAGTAATGCATAAATATAACTAATAGATGGCAGTATGTACACAAATGTAGGATTTATTATACATTATCCTAATGGAGTACCCACCTTCTGTACAGGCCAATAATTGTCATAGCTTGTAATAGATGGCAGTTGGCAAATTTTCATAATACCCTGGAAAGTAGAGTAGGATTAGCCAAAATGAGCAATCCCAGTTTAGGAACAATTCTGAGAGAATGGAAGTATACTGTGTACAAACCTGTGATGTAACATATATGAGTCCATGATTACAGTTAACATTGTGAAGCACAGTGAAGGCAACAATTGAACCATCACAAAGCTGCCAAAGAAAATAACACAGAAACTCCATTAGTAGACAATCAAAACTTCCAATTTCTTAACTCCAACAACTCTATTGAGTATTGAGAGCCCTATCCAACATCCTCATCGAGAAACTGTTTTTTCCAATATATACATGGGACTTCCATTTGAACTCTTTGTTAATCTTATTTCCAGAAAGTATCTTTAAAATTCATCTTTCCAGCATAATCATGTAATATACCAACTACAACGCATATAAAAAACATGGGCTGCCTCAATCATTTCCCTATTTCAGAAAGAGACGTGGATTTCTCACCTGTGGATGAACACGAAGCCGCTCTCTGAATACCATGAACCAAGCTGGTCTTGAACCAGAAAGGAACAAACCCTGATTACCAGCAATGTTGTTGAAAACAGTTATTCTTTGACCGGAAATTCCATTTGATGAGTCATTCCTAGCATATGTGTCCAAGGGAACACGAACGAATCTCAAATTTCTAAGCCTGGAAGCAGTAGCATTTTGTGATGAAGCTGAATCTTCAGTTTTGGTATTGTCTGGACTTTCATATAAGTACGCATGGTAACAAAATATCATCCCATCATTCAATATTCCAAAAAGAAATGGACGACTATACTGTCCTGACCATCTTTGCATGGTAAGCTCTACAACTCTCATATTGTGTATATTTTCTTTCCTACTCAGGCCACTCACTTCTTCAGTGCTTTGGCCGATCATCTTTTGGGAATCAATTAGTGGGTCTCGCATAAATGTGTCAACTAGGTGTGCCTTTCCAGATACAAACTTATCCACAGAGAAAACACAATTAAAATTTGGTACGTCAAATATTTCAAGGGAGCCGCTTTCGTAACAAACGACACAATATACATCACCCTGGTCATGTAATACACCATCAGCACCATCAATGGCCTCGTCAATGCCTGTAGAAAGCCAAGCATCAGTACTTGTCTTCCGGAGCCATGGCTCAGGTCCTTCATCATGATACAGTGTACAGGCAGATACTATTTTCTTTGAGCTCTCAAAGGCTGCCGGGATGCTTATAGAAACAGTGCACAAAGAAGGATCTGCAAATGAAAATCGACATGAGCTGATCCATGTTTATCCATAAAAACTCCGAGCAGAATAATTCTTGAAAAATGAAAGCAATGCATCAAAAAGATCGAAACATAAGAATACAAATTAATACTCAGGCAATCGGCTATTGTATAAACATAATGATATTAGTACAGAAAAAAAAAATCGAATTCTTTACGCAGTTTCCAACATGCATATGCATGTATAGTTCCGCAGACAGAGTTTCAATTTTCAGACATGCAAATGCATGTAAAATTCCTCCATTTAGATTATATAATGAGGATTTTAGCTAAAGAATATTTACTTAAGGCTCCATGTTTTTTTTAGCATATTTAATTCTTAAGGCAATAAGTGAAACAGAGAGTTCAAAATAATGTCCACATAAATAGCAAAGCCAACCAGAGAAACCACTATGAGTGACATGACTGCACTCAAAATCATGTGTAAAATAGCATAAGCTTGACTAAAGATACCTCCAACAAGGAGCCGAATACCACCATCAGACATTCTCAGCAACACATACGGATCAACAATAGAAACTGATAATACTGTAGCACTCTCAGAACCTGTGCCAGATTCAGAGTTTGAGGCACCAAAGCTTAAGTCCTGAGTCATATAATAGCCTTCTAGAATTCGAGCTCCCCTTTCATAGATCTGCACAACTCGACGCCTAAAAAACAAGAAGGAATTAGTATGAATATGAAGACCGCTATTGTCCTTTACAGAGTAAATAGTTGTAGATCCAAATTGAAAGTAAATATAAGTTAAATATACAAAACACAATGTATAAGCCAACTGATGAGAACAATTTATAAAAAGAGTTGAAGCATGTAATTGAAATTAAACACTCACCTTCCAAACAAATTCCCTGCCGCAATTGTTCTCCCTTGCAGAAAATAGTCAACTTTATCTGTGACTTCGCTCAGATGATCAGCTGTTTCAAGTACCTAGTCAACATTTGGTAAAGGGGTGTTAAAGATTATTTCAAATGAAAGTCTGACAGAAATTGTAAATATCAAACACTACAGAGACTAAGCTCTTCCTGGTATGTACAGAACTGTGTACGCACCATATGACTCCAAATGTTTAAAGTAGCTGATTTTTGGGATATAAGCTGGGGGGCAGTCTGTGGCTGTACTTTATTAATCTGGTCATCTATACTACCCATACAACATCTACTAGAGAGCCCCCTCCAACACCCTAACCCAAAGACCCCATTTTTCTAAAATATAAATAGGATTTACAAGTGACTTATAATTATCATCTTAAAAATGTTGCACATTTGAATGATTCATTAATCATTATGCAAAGCTGAACAACAAAAATTTATCAACCTAGAAAGAACGTGTCAGGTTTAATGTATCATAAAAGAGAAGATGACTGACCATTGTACGAGCCTCCAGACTTATAATTAAAAAAGCATGATACTCATCATCGGAAGACTCAGCATTATGACCACGTGCATTCTTATGGTAAACGGTCCAAATTCCCTTGCAACCTGGTAGGGCAACCTGTTAAATCCAAAAACATAAAGTATGTCATTTTCATTTGATCAACTCTTACTGTAAATGGATATTAACTAAAGTAGCAAGACATGCAACCAAAATAAACTACCACTGACCTCAGTAATCATTTCTGGACGAATTGACTGACGAAGAACACAGAGCGAACCATTCTTTCCATGACCCGAACAGCACACCTAAAATTTATCCCCAAAAAAAAAAATTACAGTTATCTATTTATAAAACAATACCAACATTCATAATGTCAAATTTCCCAATTTACAAATAACAGATAAAGACAAGTAAATTCCAAAATGGCCTAAATGTTGCCTGATTAAGGAAATAAGGAAGCAGGCATTGTAATCATTTCCGGAAGGAGCCTACCAAAACCGGTTAAGATTAAGCATAATGCCCATTATTCATATCAAGGAAAACTTGTATATAACAAGGGGGGGAGTAAGTTCATCAGCTACCAGTTCATAATTGCTCTGTTTAGCAATTCCAGTAGCATTTGCATCTGCATTTATCCTTAGCCCATAGGAGAAGTCCTTCAAAGGACCAACGTTAACCAAAGAATCCCTGACCGCAAATGAGAAAGACCTCTGCATGTACCCAAAAAAACATATAATATAAGCGACAAATCATAACATAAAGACCAAATCATAACATATTTAACTGCTAAATATGTAATAAAAAGAACATGAAAGCACACATTCAATTCAAATTTAAATGCTCTTTCTGTTTACAATATCTCGTTCTGCAATGGCAGAGATCCTCTCACTGTTTTTTCATTAAAAATTCCCCGTATGGACCAAATCAAGCAGATTAAAACATAAACAGGAAATGCATTCTTCGAAAAGTGAACAACCTGAGCTGATTCTGCATTGTTTTGAGCTGACCCATATAAAGAGAGCTCCTCACCACTAATCATATCTTGCAATGCATCAGAAGATGACATTCGCAATCGCTTAGCTGATGGGGCATCACCTTCAATATCTCCTACCTGTAACATTAAAGCATCAGGAATGTTTTTTATCCATACAAGTACAGAAATTATTGGAAAAACAACAAGGTTGGCAATCAGTAAAGATCAAAACAAAGAAAATATTTGAAGAGATTTCGCTCAACATGAAAATTATCAAAATCTTGGAAGATTCAACTACACATAAAAACAAAGGATGCGCAAAAGTTCCACTTCAAAAGATTTCTCTTTAAAGTAGGGAGAAACAGACACATTAAGGGTATAACAGTTAAAGACACTAAAAATGATTAAATATCAAACAAGGGAGCTAAATTCAAATTTCATTAACAAGAAGCAGACTTCAAAATGATGATTGAAAACAGCAATTATATTAACTTTTTCACAACTAAGAGCCAAACTAATGATTTCAACACAAACCTCATCCTTCAAACCAGCTGACAACATCGAGGCCCCTACTCCACTAGTAAACTGCACAAGCAAACTGTCTCCCAACCGACTGCCCAAAAAAAATAATGAATTTCCAACTGTTGCAATTCCCTACACAAGAAACAGTGGATTCACCAAAACTACAATTAATATTACATTATATAATGATACAGAATAACTTAAGACTGGTATAGCTAAAAGAAAATTAGGGCCAACAAAAAAATGGAACTCACCGATGTAAGTACTGAAGCTTTAGACTTTGAAATATCAAGTCTGTGTACGACCCTGCATATAAAAATAGGATCATTGCATAGCAAGCTATTTTAGAATGATGAACATAAGTGTGTATAAATATATATATATATATATATATATATATATGTATCATATATTCACATATGTATTTCCTACTACCATGCAGGTGGGAAGAGAAAAAAGTCAAGCTGCTCAAGAATCATCCAAGGTATGCCACATTCCAACAACTTGTGGCATTATCCAGATCATAAATTAATAATTGGGCAAAAGTACCATGTCAGCAGAAAATAGGTTTCCATTGCTTCACCATTTCCAAATTAGCGCATAGTAAAGTGAAATAAATAAACTTCAAACCCTTCTTTCTTACTCATATATATAAGAGACTCGTAGAAGATTTCCGTACTATGTAAACACAGACTATAGTCACCCAGTGGTGGCAAAGAATAAGTAAACAAGCTCTGCTTCTTCACACAAAATAAGACTAAGAAAACTAAGCAAACATAATCATATTATAAAGTAAATACAATGACTGACCTTCCATCATAAACAAGGGTGAGCAATAAGAGCTCCCCGGTTTTTGTAGACAGCAAGACAACATCATTCGACAACCAACTAGCATTGGCAGCATCAAGCTCCACAGTGAAACTAGATCTTGGCATCTCTTGACTGAATCACGCAGAAAATATTAAATATGAGAAAAAAATATGGGCCTCATATAAGCAAAAGATTTTGGAGAGAATGAAACCAAAGAAAAGGAGGGAGAGCAGGGGTGTGTGTGTGTGCACGCACGGATGAGAGAGAGAGAGAGAGTTGAGACCTGCTATCAAAAGAAACGGCGTAACTATTTAATGCCAATGCACATGAAGCTGACTGCATGAAATAGGAAACAAGCCCTTCAAATATGCTTCAACCATTCAACTATTAACATTCCACTCGAAGAAAGTAATTTACCTGGCTATGATAATGAACAGAGTTTGCACTAATCACAAGAACACCACCAATTGGAGATGGCACAGCAAGTAGCTTATAAGCATCATGTGGGAGGTTCTGACCAAAGAAATTGAGAAAAAAATTAGAGAATATCCAATATCACTACTTCCAACCATATACATTCTCCGTTATGAAAAAGCAAGCAAGACTTTCAACTTGCAAGAGAGATATTCCTTTACACTTCCATGTTCAGCTGATAGTTTGAACAATAATATTATAGATTACAAGGATCTAAATCACATACAACAGATAAGAAATTTGGAAATTTGTCAAAAGGTCAGTTCCATAATTTTCAGAAGAGTTTAATTTTTTGTGGAACTTACAATAGCTGACCATATCAGAGGATGCTGCTTCAAAGTTGTGCTGATACTAAGTGCGGAAATCATACATGTATGGTGCTTCCATGAGACACGCCCAGCCCAAGTAAGCTCCCGCTCATGAAGGATAACCAGAACGGGCTCAATGTAACCTATAAAAATCTTATTATGTGAAGCTTTGATAGATATAAGGCCGCACGAAGGCATTTAAGTAAGCTATTTGTTTTCTGTCTACTCGTGAATTCAATATAAGCAAATTTGAGTAGTAAAAACCAATTAACTATCACATTTTTGGAAGGAATAAAATAACTGTGCTGAAGATAACTTTGAGTATTCAAGATAATGCAATTTTCTAACGTATTTTAAAATTCACTGTATTTCAAATAATCAAATTTCTAGAATCTCATTATACAAATTTCACTTAGATACTAGGAAATCTCTTCTTTTCTTTTCTTTTGTGAAGAAGAGATCTGGATCCACATTTAAAAGTAACAAATAAATAAAAAAGATTATGCTACAAAAATCATATTAATCATCAGGCCTTTCAAAGATTATTGCATGACCAAACTAACCATGTACAAATGTAAAATCCTTTATATGTTTCATGTCCAGGTCTCGTAGACTAATAATGTAAGATGACTCAACACGAGAAGAAATTGCAGCACCAGATGCAAACCCATCATCATCCCCAACCAAACCATAGCCGCCCTGACAACAAAGACATCAAAGTTAAGAATAGGGGAAACTGCTTTCAAATAAAAAAGTTCATCATGTATAGTAAGGACAGTTCATGAAGCCATCAAGTGTTGTGCCAGAGAACCCTTTCATCAAGGCACACCTGCAATTGACGACCTCGGAACACAATAACCAAGACAGATACTTGAGCATGCTACTAGTGAAGGCATATACTGCATAAAGGCAATACATAGACTGTTGCTAAACCAAAAAGGCTACCCTTTTT
>LYNE01007996.1:3836-14654 GCA_001662545.1 Rosa x damascena
GTAGGAGATTCGGTGTCATACAATTCAATCATGGATTTTGACATGCAAATTCTATGCAGGCTCATTCTTTTCCATCATGCCCCAAACTTCTGGTGCCGGATAATCTGGGTCCAACCAATCTGCTGCTTCTGAACAATCTGAGCCATCCTCTGCTTGCAACGAAATTGTTATTGCAAGAAACAACCCGGAAGCAAGCAAGCTGAGAAGCACTGCTCCTGTGAAAAGAAAACAAGGAGGGAAAGGCAAGCAGAGGAGTGATGTCTGGGATCATTTCACAAAGGTGGATCATCCATTAATCGACACTATTGATGGAGTTGAGAATGTGGTTGGCAATACCAAACGAGCTCAATGTAAGTATTGTTCGACGCATTTGGCATGCAATCCTTATGATAATGGAACTTCCTCTCTTAGGAAACACATAGAGATAGTCTGCAAAGGGTACCCGGGTAGAGTTAAGGTTGAATCTGGGCAACAAGTGTTAACCAGTGATGGTAAAAGAGGGCAGGGTAGTTTAGTTTCTGTGAATTGGAGTCAGGATAATTGCATTGAAGCTGCTACTCATATGATTGTTGTCGATGAACTTCCTTTTAGTTTCATCGAAAAACCTGGGTTTAATTACTTTTGTAGTGTTGCAGTGTCTCTTTTTAAAGTCCCTTGTAGAGGAGTGATAATGAAAAACTTTCTTCGCATGTATGATGCGAAGAAGGAGGAGTTGAGGAGGAATTGAAGTCTCATTGTGTTAGTTTGACAACTGACACTTGGACTTCTTGTCAGAATATAAACTACATGGTAGTTACTGCTCATTTTATTGATCGGGGATGGACAATGCATAAGAGACTGCTTGCATTTTGTGTAGTTCCAAATCATCACGGTGTAACAATTGGTAAACTGTTAGAGTCTTGTCTTATTGATTGGTCTATTGATAAAGTTTTAACTGTTTCTGTTGACAATGCATCTGCGAACAAGCATGCTATTGATTATCTTAGGAGGAAAATGTGTAGTTGGGATATTAAACCAGTTTGTGAAGGTAGGTTTATGCATGTGAGATGTTTAGCTCACATTGTAAACCTCATTGTGAGGTCTGGTTTGAAGTTGATGGAGAGGTCAATGGTAAGCATAAGGAATGCTGTGAGGTATGTTAGAAGCTCATATGCTAGGCTAGAGGAATTTAAAAATGCTGTGGAGAAGGAGAAAGTTGAATGCAATAAGATTTGCATTTTAGATGTTCCAACAAGGTGGAATTCCACATTTCTTATGTTGGACACATCTTTGGAGTTGAAAAAGGCTTTTGTGAGGTTGTCTGATGATGATGAAAGGTACCGTAGCTACTTTGATGAAGAGGAAGAAGTTGTTGAAGATGAGGCAGAGAGTACAAGTAAGAAGAGAGTGTCTACGAAAAGAGTTGGGCCACCAACTAAAATAGATTGGGACAATGCAGCCATTTTTGTGAAGTTCCTGAAGGTTTTTTATGATGTGACACTTAATGTAAGTGCTTCACTTACCCCTACTGCACACAAGGCCTTCCATGATGTTGTAACCATTGAAGCTGAGCTTGAAGAACTAAGCTCAATTGGTGTAGGGCCTGATTCAAGTGAAGCAAGTGAGTTGAGTTTCAGCACTGGAAAAAGGGTGATAGATCCATATAGAAGCTCTTTAACTCCTAGGACAGTTGAAAAGTTAATATGTCTGCAAAATTGGCTAAAGTCTAATTCAATTATGGGGTTGGAATATGTACCAAGTGTAGAGGAAATGGAAAGCTATGAACAACTTGAAGCTGGTATGTGTTTTTGACTTTCTATGCTTAAAGACTTAAGTTTTATTTATTTTTTTCTCTGTTAAAATTCCCTTGAACCATACTGATTTGTTCTTTTTCTGCAGAACATGAAAAGGAGGACAGAGACAAGGCTGACAATGTTGGTGGATCTGCAGAAGCACCAAGTGTGAAAACAACCAAAACCAAAAGTAGTGAGGCTTTAGTTTCAGCCCCTGCAACCAAGAAGAAGAAACATAAAAAATTATGTTTCTCACTTTGTCAAGGTATGAAGTTTGCAGATTTTTAATTTTTGAAGGCTTCAATTGTTTTCTTACTTTTCTGTTTTCATTTAGTTAATGGTAGTTCAGTGAAAGACTTGGTTTAGAATTGAACAATATGTCATAATCTTAAATTTTGAATAATGCAGAATTGCTTGTATGCCTATTTGCCTTGGTGATTACTCATTTGATTCTTGGATTGGTGCAATGGTGTAATGAGGAAGCTAGGAGGAGTCTGCATTGCAGCCATTGCTGATGGAGTACTTGTGCAGATGCTCATTGCTTAAAAATTTTAACCTATTGTGGATTCCTAGTTACTGCTCATTGTGATTCTGTTGGAAACTTGGAATGTTGCAGACTTTCAGTTGTTTCTGCAGTATTTGTTTTGTTTCAGACTTCCAGTTTGTAGTTTGTACTTTGCATTTGCAAGTTGGACAGTTTGTAACGTTGTAATGGCATTATGGCATGTGTTTATGACTTTGTATGGTCTTGCCAAGTTTCTGCGATGCTTTATTGAAAGTGATTATGCAAATGCATATTGCAATTTTGCAACATTTCTATAACTTTTGTCAATCAGGTCAGTTTTGAAACAGGAACCGAAAAAACCGAGAACCGATCCGTATGTGATCGGTTCGGTCCCATCTCGGTTCCTAGGATGAAAAATTGCAAACCCGAACTGAAAATATACTAATCGGTTCGGTCTCGGTTCCATTAAAAATCTGCCAAAATAAGACCGATCCCAGCCCTAGTATATGGTTAGGCAAGCTTGATAATGGAATGTGCCAAGGTTGGTGAACACATTGGATGAGCATATCTTTCATAATTAACCTATGTCCACCTATTTGGTTTACCAAATTTACATGTCCTTTCCTAACATCATTTTAGTGTAGAGTCTATAAGTTTGTACTTAAATGTTTCTACATTCTTGCACTATAAATGATCATCTGATTATTATTTTTCTTATTTGTTTCATGCAGGAGATGTTGTTAGCAGTTGTCATTTGGTTGCAAGAAGTTCTTTATAGCATGCTGACTAGAATGGCTATGGGTTATTCTTTCTGAATGTTCAGATTTGATTTCATTCTCGGTAAAGCTTTTGAAATTTTCAATTTTATTGAGCTATTTAGGCAATAAGCCACGTGTGTTTATTAAAGTTATTTAACATGCTAATTGATCTAAACTTATCAAGTTGTTTATATTTTGCCTGTGTCTTAGTGTTGGATGTGGATTTATAAAGTCAGCCATATGAAAATATGTATTTCTTAGGGAATTTGATCGAGATGACGGTAGGTATCTCTTTGTGGACACAAAATTTGACTATTATCATTAGTCTCTTTCATTTGAAGTTGTTGGTTTGAGATGTTGAGGAATATACTAGTCTTTTTTAAATTTTCTACATAGAAACCTATATGTTTTTATCTTTATAGTTTATATATATATGTTCGCTAAGTTTTTTTATTTTTATTTGAGTCATTCACTAAACTTTTAATTTATTTGACAGAAAGCAAAATTTTATGAGTCCACCAAAATTACATAGAAGTAAATTAAGTAAGAGGTTGCAAATGGAGCCATGGCTAGGAACATGAAGAGATCATTCAACGCTTTTGCATTGTTTATCTAGCAATTTTAATTTTAATTTGGATATTGTAGATGTAGTTGAACCAAGTGATGGAATAAGTATCATTTTTTAAAGATTAATTCATAAGTAATATATTTAGAGTAATGCTAGAGATCCCAAATTTTTATACAAAAATGGATTACCAAATGATGTGGCATAAACCATCTCATCAATATCATTATGGAATTTCGATGATATGGATTTTTTTATTTAATTAAAAACACAATTGAGAAAAGATTTTGTATACAAATTATGGAAAAAAAAATTTACAAACCCTAATATTTTGACATATTTACATGTAAAGAAGAAGCAATCTACCATTAATACTGCAGTAGCTCTCTTCTGATGACTCATTTGAAATCCTCTCTCACGTCTTCTCTCTTGCGCCATTGGTCAAGACTAAAAGACTTGGGAAGCTTTTGATCTTCAAAAAGCTCATGATTCCATGAAAACAAGAAATGAAATTGCAATATTAAGGAGTGGAGATTGAAAGTCCTCCATGTTCTTATTTTCATATCCTAATTTTCTGTGGAGAGAGATAGAGAGAGAGAGAGAACACCAATCAATCATGGATTAATTTGCCATTAATTAACATAGAAACTCATACATAAAAAATTTCCCAATTCTCAATTTTTCTTTCGACCTTCTCATAACGATGGATTAGTTTTTGTTCTAATATTTTGATCTGGGCATCGAGCCATCGAGGTTGCTAAAAGCAAGAATGTGCATCTATTCATTTTTTTTTATTTGCTATTTTTGTTTAATTGTGATTTTTGTTTAATATTAATTTTATTATCAGTTCTTATTTCTGTATAGCCAACAAGAAATCTATATCAGCATAATTTTTAACAGAAAGTGATGACATGGTGTATGCCACGTCACTTGGTAAGCAATTTTGGTACACAATTTTGGGATTTATAGAATTATTCTAGAAAAAATAATAATAATAATAAAAATTAGAGAGAAGAGAAGCATGACGTCATCTCCCCACCCCCACTCGCTGCAGCATTGACTTTTTGACCAGCGAATTTCAAAATTTGAAAAAAAAATCTTTCCCATTTAATTTTTATTTTTCTAAAAATAAAAAATAATAAAATAAAAAATTAAAATCTTGTAGCCGTTGGGACGAAGAACCGCCCTCACGCGGTATATAAATCCTTATTTGGTGGCAGCCCGGAGTAACTCAATTCACAAGTGATCTACATTTCCATTTCTCTGCACTTCAATTCTCTCTATTTCTCTCTTCAATTTCTCTATTTGATTTGTGTGCGAAACCCAAATTGAATTTCTGTGGTGCACCCAGAAATTTCAGAGCACCCAGTTGATCCACAAGCTACTCTCTCCATCTCATTCATCATCCTCTCTCTTTCCTTCCTCCAAGTTCCTCATTTTGCCCTAATTTCCGAATTGCTCTTCAATTCCCCCAAAACCCTAATTTCCGATTTGCTCTGTAATCTGCAATTTTCTGCCGGAATTGTTCAATTCCGGCCGCTATCCACTTGGGAAACCCTAATACCCACTTGAGAAACCCTTATACCCAGTTGGGATACCGAAACCCTAATACCCAGTTGGGAAACCCTAATTCATGGTAAATTCTGTTGTGGCACAAGAGAAACACAATGAAGTTTAAAACAGGGAGTGGAGGTGAGTGGGTTGTTCCTGGAACGGTGAGAGGCAAAAGGGGTTTCATCGTCAAAATTTACCCGGTGAGTTCCTGCAAAAAGTTGCCCACTTCGGCTTTCAATCCTCGTCCTCAAACAAGTACTAGTACTACTACTACCCTTTCTTCTTCTTCTACTTCGTCTTTTAAGGGCAAGGATGGCTTCAAACCGGAAGACCCATCATCATCATCATCATCTTGCGGCCCGATTCAAGTTAACAAGAAGAGGACAATACCCACTGCGCCTACTGGTGACCCAAAACCCAAGAGTAAGCGGTTCAAGTCCTCGTCAACATGTCAACAGAAGTCAACATCAGCCAACACGGAACAAACCCTCAATGACCAAAACGGGTTGTTCAAGCAGCAATCCCAATCCACAAAGAAGAAAGAGGGTCTTCCTCTTCCTCCTCCTCCTCCTGCGGCTGGACCAACAATGAAAGAGATTATTTCTAGAGCAATGAAGAAGCTGCGGGAGGTTCAAGAGGAATCGACTCAAACAACTACCGCAAACGAAGAGGAGCCAGATTGACTGGATTGTTGACCGACAGCAATTCAACCTCATGATTCTGGAGGTCGAAAGAAGAGCCTTCACAACGCCGCTTTTCCAGGCCTCGATCCCTTCTTAAGAGTTGTTAAGAATCTCAAGATGAACTCACTGGTTCAAGAATTAATCAAAACGAAGCTCTACACCTAGAGATATCTTGATCGAAAGAGTCCGTGGCCGGAAAAATTCCAGAATCCGGCGTGCTGTGATTTCGACGTAAAAACTTCCACCAATGGCTTTGATTCCTTCTGGAGATTTGTTCAGTAACTTAAGGTGATCCTTTTAGGTCAAGAATCATAAGAAATGGTGGTCTATAGCTCGAGTTATCTGGGTTGATAGCTTGGTTTCGATTTTTGATCGGGTCTGGCTTCGAACCTCCACCACGCGCCGTGCCGCCGTGAAAGGACACTTCTGGGAGTTTCTGGAGATTGATGTGAGCTCAAGGATGAATTTTGGTGAGGATTGATGGCCGAAAACACGAGGAGGAAGAGTTAGTTCGGTTTTGGGTGCAACTTGGTTCGAGCTGGTTTGCCGGACCTGGAGGCAGTGCCGGAGGAAAATACAACGTCCAGCAGGTAGAGCGGCCTCAGGCGAAGCCAAAGGGAGTGGTCCGACGTCGGGAGGTGGTCGATGGAGGGAGAACAAGGCTGGAGAACTAATGCTCTGTTTTTCTTTTCTTCGGACGTGAAAAGGAATGAGTGAGAGAGATGGTTATTTGCCAGCTTTTGTTCTGCTTGTCTGCTCATCAATCAAGCACAAACATGGAAAAGACAAGGCCGGTCTTTACTGCCTAAAGTAGGGGAAAGTGTCTGCCACTTTTTTTCCTTTCATTAACAGTAAAAGTGGGTTATTACACTTTGCTACCACTTTCTTAATGGTATGATCTCCCAGATTGTTAGCTTTCGGATATTACTATTCTTCTGTGGATCCATCTTGTTCAATAGAACCAAGTTCGTGCCCANTATTATGTCAAATACTAGCATAATAAAAATAAACAAGAGGCGAGGTTCGAACCTCCGACCTCTTGCACACAAATCTCACTCTCAACCACTCGAGCACAAGCTGCTCTTGATGATATCCATACCATTCCTTTTATTTAAACCAAGCTGTTCTCAAACTGTTTCAACTAACCGGCCCAAAACACCCAAAACTATTCAGAAACTCGGCCCACAATTTCACCCAAAACTATTCAGAAACTCGGCCCATCGGGCCTCCACCCACAACTACAGTGAGGGCCTTGATCCAAGACAGCCCACGTACGACCCACCTGCCACGGCTTATCCCTTCCGTGATTTAAGGCAATCAGAATCTCACTTTCGGCTAAAGCTGTCTGCCACAGCGCCTCGAGATTCAGCCTGTCCCCTTACGCGCTCTACACGCGCCAACAGCTTTTCCGGGTCTTCGGGCAACTTTAATCCAACGCGTGGATTCAATTCTGAGATCGTCCATCCAACGGTGGAGATCTGCTCACCTTGTTCTATAAATAGGTGCCTTCTGAGGAAGAGACTGTTCATTCCAAAGGCCAGAAATTTCCTTCCGAGCTCAAGCATTTCTCTCTCAACTCTTCAGCCTTTCTCTTCCCAAATCCCCAGTCTTTTCACTCTCAGATCTTCAATCTTTTCCTCCAAATCTTCAATCCTTCTCTCTTAGATCTTTTCTTCCATTTGAAGATTCGATCTCATCTTTCCTCTGAGAATTTCAGATCTCCAATCACCAGTTCAACGACTCCAATCCTTCTAACAAAATCTCCCTCAAACACTCAACCATGTATTCATCGATTTTCACATCCTCTCACCCCATGACCAAAGAACCACGAACTCTGCAACTAATGGAGCTACAAACCCCGCAACAAACGGAACTACAACAACAGCAACCAACTGAGGAGGGAGGAAGCACCCAAGCATCTGGGAGTAGTTCCAACACGCCCATCAGGCCGA
This sequence comes from Rosa x damascena, assembly GCA_001662545.1. NCBI lineage: Eukaryota > Viridiplantae > Streptophyta > Magnoliopsida > Rosales > Rosaceae > Rosa > Rosa x damascena. The sequence continues at coordinate 11,626 of LYNE01007996.1, forward strand.
CTCACGTTCGGTGGGCTCCCACACCGCCTCAACTAAGAATCCTCCAGGGCCTTTACTACGACAAGGGGTTTAAGTACCCAACTCCAGAGCAGATTCAAGAGATCAGCCTCAATCTGAAACAGTTTGGGCCGATCGAGGACAAGAACGTCTTCTTTTGGTTCCAAAACCTCAAAGCTCGAGAGAGGCAGCAGATGAGGCCAATCCAAAACGTTCGGGTTGGTGGATCTCTCGATCTCAACTTTGGACCCACCAGTTCTGTTGATGATGGTAGATCCATCGATCTAAACTTCGGTTCCACTGATTCTACTGGTAATGAAGAATTTCTTGATTTAAATTTTGTTTCATATTCTTCCTCACACTGCAACACTAATACCAGTACATCTCTTTTGGCACAACAGGAGGACAAACATCCCTTCAACAACGAGGAGGAGATCACCAGGAGGTTGAAACTCTTCCTCTGTTCCCCGTGCACGGCGAGGACGTCTTTGGTAACCCGCAGACTACTTCCGAGGAAGGTAGCGCATTTGGTTACTATTCCGGTGGCTCAGGCGGTTACAACAGTGGCTCAAACGTTTCTCTTGAGCTCAGCCTCAACCCATCCGGAGCTGCTGACTAGGCTTAGTATAGCGTAGTCCTCGTTTCCCTTGTTGTAATATAAATCAATAAGATTGTGTGCATGTTTTCTTTTCTTTTTGTTTAACCAACAACAACACCAAGGATCGAACCTTGGTCACTCAATACTCTTTTCAAAACCATAGACAATACTGCTGCACACATCTTCCATAATGATTTATCACAAACAATCACTCAAAAAGAGTCTAACAATCAATTAGGTCGCACCGAGGTCTAGCTAGTATCCTCTGAGTCAAACCAAACACATACAATTTCATCTATAGGATTAGGGATTTATAAAGCTAAGCACATCCTGAGTTAGCTAGGAAAAACCCACGTCTTTAGAGTTACTCTTACAACTCTTATAGAATCTCGATAATTCCATCTATCAATTGCTTCAACAAAAACTCACCACAATTCAATCCCTAACATTTAGCGATTCAGAAATCGAATCAAACTCTTTATCACATAGTAATTCACTTGAACCACTAAAGATACCTAACAAGGTCACTAAAATCAATACCTGAAATTGCGTTTAACCGTTTCACCTAAAATCAATCACTAAAGGCACACACTCTCGTCCAATATCATTCACAAGAGTTGATTCTAATTCTCTCCATTATTTACCGACCAAGATCAACTCCATTGTAAACTTTAAGTGTTCCGCCTACTAAAACAACTTCAAAACTCACTTAAGTCCATAACCATCCTCACTACAATCCCAAAACCTAAGAAGACAAAAGTCTTGGTCAAGCCTCAACTCAAAATATTTCCATAGCCAACTGAAAACTTATTTCCTTAAAGTTATTCCACCATCCACTAATATCATAACAAATACAAAGAGTTGATTCCAACTCTCCCAATTATTTTCTGACCAAAACCGTAACTCTAATATAAAACTTTAAACATTCTTCCGATTTCTCGAATTCAAGCACATATCAACTTCAAAAGCGCACTCTTGTTCATCTCTTTGCTCGTTACCATCCAAGACTCAGAAACACAAAACCAAAAATTGTGGTATCTGACATCGATTCCTGTTATTCCGAGCATAACCATTCTCATACACCCTGGTTAGATCAACGATCCAAACCCAATACTACTAATTCCAATTCTAATAACAATCCTGATTCTGAAACAATTATAGTACTCAAAGACAACCCAAAGTAATGGTCGCTCATCTCTAACCATTGAGTACAAAATAAAACTCTGGTCTCGCACCCTTAACCCTGCTCAACAACTTACAAGCACAAGGGAGAATTAACCACAATAATTTCTTCCCTAACCACAACACTACTCACCAACACCACATGAGTCAAGGATCCTATTTAATGGCTAACACCCTAACCAAAATAATCTTGAGAACTCTGTCTCATAATCTCTCACACCCCTATCATCTTGAATTAGTGAGATCAATTCTCTTTCCAACTGCTCATAGATTCTCACTTTATACTAATAACTCAATCTCCCATAAGATTAATCCTTGTTATGTACATCCCATCCAATCTCATTATAAAACAGGATATCAAATCCTTGTTATGTACATCCCATCCAAGCATCTGTACATCCAACTTAAGAAGGCAAAATTAATATCAATTTATACTCGTATCCACACTAGGTACATGCATAGGTCAACAACATGCCTTCAACCAAACACTTCAACATCCAAAAGGACCTCAATTTCATAAAACAAATCTCATTGACTCAATAGAGTTAATTTCGGAGGTTTCCATTCCTCAAAGATTATAACTCGCGGCAACTGAACTTATATAAGTCAAATACAAGTCCATATTAACTAAGTCAATACTATAAGGAAGGTATTCACGTTCCTAAAATGACTTAGCGACCTAGACAACTCCCAACACTCACACATACCCAATGACTTAGTCAATACCGAAAAGCACACGATGGGGATCCGCTGCAGACGGGCCATCACTCGGAAAGTATTGACACATCACCGAATATGTACCTTACGCTCTGATACCAAACTGTCACGCCCCGGATTTTGAATAACAAATTAAAATCCGAAACATGAATTAAACAACTTAAACAAATAAACGTCCTGAATTTTTTCATCAACACACTCCTCACACCACACAATAATACATTGACCAACTCCTCAATTTAATTAATACAACTCACTTGTACATAGTAAATTGGTAAAGCTCCAAATGAGCATAACGAACTTCACAACGGAAAAATTAGAGTATCGCCAAGCAGCTACTCTACGCGGTTCGATCACCTTTCTGGTTCTTTCCTGCCCTGTAGGATTACCCGCTACACCATTTGAATTTAATAGTGCACCGGGAATTGGCAACAACACAAAACCCGGTAAGCTTTAAAGCAATCTTTAAAGCTCGTATGAGTAAACGAAGGAATTGCACAATTTTAAATTAAACAATTTCAACTCAAGCGTAGAA
>LYNE01007998.1:0-16304 GCA_001662545.1 Rosa x damascena
TCTGTTTGGTTTATTAGGTCTTAGACTAAAGTGTAAAACATATATGCAAAATAAATCTAGCTGAGAGAGCAAAATAATTCTAGCTGAGAGAACAAAACCGGTTGAGAGAGCAAAATAAAACAAAACCGGTCTTTTTTTGTGATCTTTGTTTTCCAAACTTCATTTTCTGCATTGCTTGACTAAGATAGCTTATTTTGCATATAATTAAATTTTCTCGTAAAACTAGTGTAATGAGATTGTTTTGGCAGGTTGTTTTGGTTGCCAACTCCCTTCCAGCTTTAAATGATGTTACTGCCATGGAGCTTCCTGAGATCGTTGCTGAAGCTGCCAAGGTTGGTCTCAATGCATAACCACTATGTTTCTGTTTCCATCTTGCATTTGGATTCCAATTCCCAATGGAAGTAAAAGCTTCCCGGGTTTCCGTAATGTCAAGCCTTTTGTCTTCTTTCTCTCTCTATTCCTCGTCCAACCATTTCTGTTGACAGTGTTTAGGTTGCTGACCATTACAAGATAATTGTGGCTTATGTATTAAATTTTGTTATTTTACCTACTTTCACTACGCACAAGAAGTTAGATTCCTTCGTCAAATATTCAAACTAATTAATATTTTTGAAATCCAAACAGATCAAGTCATTTAACTCTCTCTTTCTTAATACATAAAACATAGACAAGAAACTGATTTTTCTCGTCAACAGCATTGTGACATTCTTCGGAGAGCTGCTGAAGCGGGAGGCTTGCTCGTGGATGCGATGATCAGCAACCTAGATGGTTCTAAAGGAAATCCATCATCGGTTCCATTAATGGTTGTTGAGAACGGCTGTGGCAGTCCTTGCATAGACTTGAGGCAGGTCAGCTCTGAGCTAGCAGCTGCTGCAAAAGAGGCTGATTTGGTATGATATTTGCTCCAGTTATTAAAATCGTAGCATTACATATAACATAAAATTATAGAAGAAAATAAAAATTTTGAAATCAATAATTCTGTCTTAATACTTATCATACGCTATGTATGCAGATTATCTTGGAAGGCATGGGTAGAGCTCTTCATACCAACTTCAATGCCAGGTTTAAATGTGATGCTTTGAAGGTGAGATTCTGAGGTTGTCTGCTTTGAAATGTGGGACTGGTTTTTCTTGATCGCCAGTTCACAACTCCCATGTTTCGATGATTCCATAATGTATTCCGTTTCTGTTTCCTTGAAAATTATTATGTTGTTGAGTAAAAACCAAGTTAACACAAACAATTTCTTTTGCAGCTTGCAATGGTGAAAAATCAAAGGTTGGCAGAGAAGTTGATTAAAGGAAACATATACGACTGTGTTTGCAGATATGAACCAGCGAGTTAAAACCTCCAGTTCATATACGAGTTTTAGGGTCTAAAGAAAAGGTGTGGGCTGACTCTCCGGAGAGGCTGCTACTGTGCTACATCATATGAAAACGATAAAGGTGCCTGTATATTGAACATCACACAGAAACGAGATTATGACTATGTTGATACTTGATAAAAAAATATGATAGAATTGCAGAGAGATAATCTCAGGTTCAGTTTCAGCTGGAGATGCTGTGTATTTTCTTTAACGAGGCTCCTACTTTCTTTGGGTTCCCCCGACTGTAATGAAGAATAAGGTGCTCTTCCTGAATTTCACAATGGAAGCATCAGCTGATAGAAAAATGATTTGATACAATACCAAGGAATGTAGGCCATTTCAACGTAGAAACTCATTTCACTTCCTTCTTTCCATACGATTAGGAGCCAGTGAGTTGAATAATGTCTAGCCATTTTGGATCAAATGGCTTTTCGCATGTCTAAGTCTAACCCAGTCAAGATAATGCCAAAATGAGAAATGTCTTCAACGTATCAAGATAAAGATTAAAGAAGTCTTATACACACTAAAGTTTCAACACTTCCCACCTTATGTGCAATCCATCCGCTAACTAGTTCTACTTTTATACATGTTGAGATGTTGACCAAGTCTAACGGTTGAAGATTTAAGGGTGTTCATGTTGTAGAGAAGCAAAAAATCATGAGTGATCAAGTACTATTTTTACTTTCCTTAAACCCTTCGTTGACGAGAAGATTTTTCACAAGATCAGTAGATCTTTTGAAACTGGACTTACAATATTATTATTTTAAAAAAAAAAATAGAATATATAGTTCTTACAGTTGATCCTCGAGAACTCATTATTTCATGTTCTTCTAGAAAGATACGGTATATTTCATTAGAATATGTATCTTTCTCTCGATTTAATTTTTAAGTACAAGAATTAAGAACATTTAAAATTTTTCATCATTCCAAACACGACTTTCCTCTAACCCTTCATTGAGGGAGAAGATTTTACACAGATCTTTCAAACTGAACTTACATATTATTATTTTTAAAAAAATAGAAAAAATAGAATATATTGTGCTTACACTTTTGTTCTTACAGTTGATCCTCGAGAACTCATTATTTCATGTTCTTCTAGAAAGATATGGTATATTTCATCAGAATATGTATCTTTCTCAATTTAATTTTTAAGTACAAGACTTAAGAACATTTACAATTGAAAATGGTACTGAATCATTCCAAACACGACTTTCCTCTAAACCTTCGTTGACGAGAAGATTTTACACTTGATCTTTTGAAAAACTGAACTTACAATATTATTATTTAATAAACATAGAAAAATAGAATATTTTGTTCTTACACTTGATCTTCTAGAACTCATTATTTCATGTTTTTCTACTAAGATATGGTAAAATACTTACAGCCTCCCTAGTGCTCTCTGCTAGGGTTTGGGGAGTGGCGCATCTCATGGGGTCGTCGCGGCCTGAATCTACTCCATTCTTGGAGATTTCCTCAGGCTTTGGCCTTTGTTTGTTTGTCCTTGTTGTTTTTTAGGGCAACGGGTTAGTGTGGTGTGAGAGTTTTGAGGGTTTACAGCTGTTAATTAATGGTGGCTGCTCTAGCTTGGGTCGTTTGGCAAGCGTTAGGCTGGAATGGGCGCTGGTTGATGGCGGTGGAACCTATTAGGGTTTATGGGATCTAGGTGACTTGGATTGGATGCCTTGCAATCACGATGGTCTCAGCGGTTTATATTACCTCGATGGGGATATTACCGCCTTGCGCAGTACGTAGCCGACAAGGATTGATTCATATTTGGATGGGTAACTTCTTGTTGGTGCCAATTTCGGCATCAACGAGTCAACGAAGGTTCTGTTGAAATCCAAGTATAAAGTGGTAGGGTTGTTTTCTTCAAGTGGGCCTATCTTTTTCTTCGATTAGTTTGACTACGTGAGTAGCCCTGTTCGTCCACTTGTGACTGAAGGTATGCCCTGGTAGTCCTGTGCCTAGCCTTGGTCGTTCACCTCTTGTAACTGAAGGTATGGCCTCGGGCTTCCTTCATCTGATCTTAGGCCTCCAAGCTACCTTGTTTGGTGAAACTGATAGTCTCGTCTCGGACTTTCTTCACCTGATGTTGGGCTTCCTCCACCTAATGTTGGGCTTCCAAGCTCCTTTCTTGGGTGGAACTGATGGCTTCACATCGGGCTTCCTCCACCTCGTGTTGGGCTTCCAAGCTCCTTGTTGGGTGAAGCTGATAGTCTCGTCTCGGACTTCCTTCACATAATGTTGGGCTTCCTCCACCTGGTGTTGGGCTTCCATGCTCCTTTCTTGGGTGGAACTGATGGCCTCATGTCGGGCTTCCTCCATCTCGTGTTGGGCTTCCAAGCTCCTTGTTGGGTGAAACTGATAGTCTCATCTCGGACTTCCTTCACCTGGTGTTGGGCTTCCAAGCTCCTTTCTTGGGTGGAACTGATGGCCTCATGTCGGGCTTCCTTCACCTAGTGTTGGGCTTCCAAGCTCCTTGTTGGGTGAAGCTGATAGTCTCGTCTCGGACTTCCTTCACCTCGTGTTGGGCTTCCGAGCTCCTTGTTGGGTGAAGCTGATAGTCTCGTCTCGGACTTCCTTCACCTCGTGTTGGGCTTCCGAGCTCCTTGTTGGGTGAAGCTGATAGTCTCATCTCAGACTTCCTTCACCTGGTGTTGGGCTTCCACCACCTCGAGTTGGCGGAGCTCTATGGAAAGGACTATGCATTTTGGCATAGCTTTCGGAGAGAAGAGAAAGTTGAAGTCCCCCTTTCTGCTTGTGAAGGATTAATATTTATAGGAGAAGGAGTAGTTGAGATGTTGAGGGAAGGCATAGGTTCTTCCCGAAAATCAGGGTGTCAGCCCCATGATTTCTGCTTCCTGACTCTCCATCTGACAGAGTTGGTGACAGATGTCACAGCTATGTGGTCTATTCCTCTCACGTCACTTTGGACCATGCCCTTCGACCATACCTATCATCAGAGCGTGACACCTGGCCTAATAGGTGAGAGTTGGCCATTGATTTCCGTTAACTATGTTTCCTTTGCAATCACTTTGTCTAAGAGTGATCCTGGTAGTCGAGGCCTTAGCCTTGGAGGTCGTGGCTTCTAAGCTTGGGGGCCGAACTCTTGGTCTTGGGGGTTGAGGCTTTGGATTATGCCTCTCTAGTAGTGAGGTCATGATATGTTTTTGCCTTGCCATCCAAGATGGTGAGTCAATTACATGGTGACCGTCCAAGACTTAAGAGGTGGAGATCCAAGATTGAAGACTTGGAGTATCAAAGTGAGGCATCTCACTAATCATGATTATTTCCATCTTAGAGTTATCTTTTCTTTCTTGATGAAAGGTTTAAGTGCATTGAAAGGTCAGAGTCCTACGTGGACTCTTTGACATTTCAACACGTACCATGTGGAATGGGTTGAAAAGTCAAAAGTATTTGTCGAACCAAATTATGACATCAACACTTCTCTCTAGTTTTGAATAAGCAGGTTTATTGATCCAATCTTCTGCATCGTGCTCTCCATCTCTCATGTGAGTTGGCAGAAAGGGATCGCGCCGGCGGTTGGACTCATGGTGAGGCTGGGCTTGAGCTCGAAGCTTCAAACCTGGAACCGACTGTGCAAATGGATCCTGGTCTGGGATCCGGGCGGACTCTGCAAAAGGCTCCCTAAGCTATTTATCAAATGCTAGATTGGCCTCGGGCTCCTGTGCGTTATTGGTTTTGGATTCAGGACCCAAGTTTATGGTATTTGTTTGTGAAAGATCGGTTGCCAACATGGCCGGCTTCAATCTTTGGTGGAAGTTTACCTCAGTTCTGCCGAATTGACTATTGTCAGTTTGTGCGTTGGATTTGCATGGTAGTCAAACTATCGACTACTCAATTCACTACACAGTTGCAATCCGTAGTGTAAACTCAGCTCTGCGTTTAGACGTTGTGGCTGCTCTTGCTTCTTTAATATTTCTTTGTATTTTCGGTGCAATTGTTGCATTTTTTTCTTTCTGTATTTTTTATCTTCTTTGTTGATGCATTTTTGCATCGTATCATTGTAATCTTCCTATTCCAATAAAATTTCTGACCTCCTTATTATCAAAAAAAAAAAAACATGATATGGTATATTATCAGAATATGTATCTTGAGAGTTTCTATTCGTACATTCAAAATTGTTATTTTGGAACTCCTTTTCTTATTAGACCTTGAATATACGTTTTCAAATATCCAATATACTAACTATATCTCCTTTATCACACACACACACACAAAACAAATTTTACTATACGTTTCTTATCAAGAAAGAAATAGCCAAAAGAGGTAGAGCTCCACAAAACTCAGACATTTTCTTGGTCTAGGGTTTGCACTTTTCTTCTTGTCCTGCGGCCCTCATGGGCGGCGTTGGCTAGCCTCGCCGACTAGAGGCTGCTGCTGGACGAGAATTTAAAAACTAGAGGCCCGGAAGCTTCTTGGAGAAGGGTTTGGCTAGAGTCCGACTCTGGATGTTTTTTGGCGACGAGCATTGGAAGAAATCTTGAGCTCAGTGGGCTACCATACAACGAGGGTCGAGCGTAGTCGAGGCATCTCCATGATCTCCATATCGGTGACGTGATGGAGGGGTTGGACGGTGGCGGCTGCGTGCTGGATCAGACTGCATCAGATTGGTTTCGGTGTGAAAAAGGTCGGGCTTCGACGTGGGCTGAGGCAGCAAGGTCGGGCATTGCGTTGTAGTGGCGACGATGCTAGCATCAGTGGCAGTGGTGAGGGCTGACATAGGTTGTGGCAGCGGGGTCTGGTGTCGAGTGGTGGCGGTAGACCAGTGAGGCTGAAGATGGAATGTGGGCTTGGGTCAAGATGTTCATTGTTGGGCCTGAGTTGGGTTTCTTTCTTGAGGCTGTTGGGCTGCTATTTTGGGCTGGGTTGGTTTTGACCTAGACCCTATTTACTTTGGTTAGTCTTCAATATTTCCCTAATTCCCTTTATTCAGTGTGTCTAGTTGCACACTGATTGAGGTCTCTAGGGGACTCGATTTGCTGGTTAAGAGTTAGGTTGGGAGAGCCGGATCCTTCTAGGGCCTTCGACGTGGTACCAAAGGGGGATCCCGCTATGTCTAGGTATTTGATTGTACAGTGAGTATGTACCACTATGAGTACTACCACTATCTTCTTGTCTATCTAGATGGCAGCAGAATGATATGTAACAACCTATCTGGCTTATGATGAATATATTTTAGCCCTCGGGCTCTTCAAAAAAAAAAAACTATATCTCCTTTATTTTTCAATTTTACCCCATGTATAAAATCTAAACAAGTCAAATCTTTGACAAGGTTCTTCTTCCACTCTATCATATGCATTAAATAGCAGCCGCTTTATTGAGAAATATCATTTGTCAATCATTTTATTCATTGGATTTGAGCTTTTTGGTGTTCTTTTTTTTTTCCTGAAAAAATTATGAATTTGGAAAACTTGGGTTTGAGTTTTGCCTCTTTGGTCTGGCATGCTTCTCCTCCTTCTGAGATTATTTCTCTAGTGCAATTAGATGCCTTTGGTTTTCCTTATTGCAAAGCTGTTTGACTTCGTTCTCATGGTTGTTGCCGAAAGTGTGAGTTCTAATTTTTTGTTTTATTTTATGAATTTTTGGTTTGCTGTACACTCTCATGGCTATTCACGTACAACTCCTATTATGGTTCACAAGTTTTCCAAGTGTTTTTCTCGATTTAATTTTTAAGTACAAGAATGAAGAACGTTTAAAATTGAAAATGATCTGGAATCATTCCAAACACGACTTCCTTGAGATTGAAAAATGGTTATTGAACCAATCCTATTGAATGTGGTAACTGATTCTGAGATCATTTTGAACTCAATATTAACCATGCCTACAACAGATTGGTGATCCAAGTAATGCATGCGGGTCTATGTTTGAAATCTAAATCATCTTTGAATTTACTCCAGTACCTCAGTACTTAGCCTAAATATTCATTTGGGTATCAAAGGAAGACAAAGTTCAACAAACTTTTGTTAAAGGCACTACAAGGAGAGTCTGCTTATATATAAAACACAGCTCGCTTCTTTAGCAAAGAAAGCAAAGCGCACTTGTAAGTTCCATTCAAGAATGCTGTAAAGTGCCTCACAAGATTGCAAAGAAAAAATGCTTGAGAAACGATATAGAGATGAACGATGGCATTTTATCTGTGATGTGATCCGTATTGGAATACTAAACTCATCAATTTCACATTTCAGTGTGTTTGGCTCTTGAGTTTCATAATTTCGGATGATTTGGTTCTGACAGACACAAATTAAGTGTCGTAGGCAGTACCTTGTTTCAAGCCTGAAAAATACCTCTGTAGCCTGAAAATGACTCAATCGCTCTTATTGCATTGAGAGAGCGTGAGCGAATGTCTATTGCATTTCAACCTACCCTTTAGGGGCTAAAAAATTTGAATTGAATCCAAATTCTAACAGTTTTCCCCCTATCATACCTCTTATATTTGCTTTTCTTTGTTTGTGCCTTCCTGCTCTAGACATGGGAATTACTCCAAATTGTTTCAATGTTACTATAAAATATCCATGACACACCATTGCAGATGCGCAAAATCAGTAACAAAGTCTCTTGCGCCATGCTCAATAGTTAGCAAATCATTTTCAAAGAAATCGCTTGCCCTAGTTAACAAGAGCAAGACCAACAGGAGGTTATGCTGTTTTTTTAGTATAGGAGCTTATACCTTATACTTCTGAAATGGACAACGACAATAATGAACTGACAAATTTTGCTGCCTCAACTACAAAATTTAGTTTGAACCAAGCTTTGCAAAGTAGATCCACATAATTATTACTTCCTACATTCAAAATATATGGAAAGCTGCAATGAACTTCCATAAATCATAAACAGAAACAACAATGTAGCTCATTTGAGAGACACGGGATAACCAACACTATAAGATAAAACTAGAAGTTTACTCCAGAACAGCAACTCCTCCAGCAGCCTTTAGTTTCTCAATCATGTCATTTGCTTCCTCTTTGGTAAGCCCTTGTTTAAGCACACAAGGTGCCTTCTCAACAAGTTCTTTAGCCTCCTTCAATCCGAGACTGGTAAAAGCCCTCACTTCCTTGATCACCTTGATTTTTGCAGACGCTTCAAACTTCTCCAATTTGACATCAAAAGCAGTTTTCTCAACCTTCTTCTCCTCAGCCTTTGACCCACCAGCAGCCCCTCCCTGTGGACCTAAGTCCATGCCTTCTGTTGATATGGGCTGCAGCTGCGGAAGCTTTAGCTTCTCCACAAGTGCAGGACCAAGTTGACACCGTTCTGCAGGGGCCAGAGCTGCAATTCTTTCAGCAAGCTGAACAATTTTATCCGAGGGTGGGGGTCTAGGGCCATAGGGGTTATAGACTTCCGGATATTTGTAGCGTATCGGCTTGGCCTTGGGATCCCTCGGAACAAAATCGGGTTGGAACGCACGAACTTGCAGATGACCAGTTGCTTTAGGTCGTGTGGGACGAGCACGAAAAGATCTGGCAACTGCAATGATCCTCATGATTTTTTCTGGGTCAGTGAAAACAATGCCTCATACAAATTCTGCAGCCGAAAAACGGCCTCCTTTGCTTTCAAACTACTTGAACTGCTCGATCAATGTTGAGAACTCTATGGTCTGTAAAGGAAAAAAAAAAGAAAAGGAAGAAACTTCAGTCAGCAAAGGCAAGAACATTGCTTTTCAAAGCCTAACGTCTCTTTTATACGTTTGACGAATGCAAAATTCAATCTTTGTGAATATAATTTATGTCAATGACTCAACATACAGATTTTCCAGATTCATTGGGGCATTTACTCAAACAGATGGTGTGCAAATTTGAACTAGATGTTACCGGCTAGAAAGAAACACACATAAATTTCCTGGATAGGAAAAATTTCGAACCCATTTCAAAATCAAAATACTCCATCATTACAAGCGATTCCGTAACTAAAACTAAAACCCAGCCTTTCCGACTGTAAAACCACACGAGTAGTTCTGGGTTTATCATGAAAATCCGAAATCCATACAAGAAAACTATATAGAAAATACAAGATTTAACAAAACCCAAGTCGAAGAAACTCACCGTGGGTTTATAAATGAGGGGGATAACAGCCGCCGAATCCAACAGAGCGAAATGAGGGAAAGAGAGCAGAGAGACGAGAGGGATGACCATGCATCTTCGGGTCGGGTTTATGGTGTGGATCTAGTTTTACAGAAAATCTTGGGCCTTCAGATTCCTCTTTACCCCAGTGTGTAGCCCATTGTCCAACCCAATTACGCAAAAATGTTTCTTCTGTCTTGTTTTTTTTTTTGGAACCTCGGTTGTACGTTGGGAAACTTCTCATCGGGGTCTCCATTGGATCTCCAACTCTAACGGGAGAGGAATTTAGGGACAATTGAGAAATTTGGACGGAGATCCTCAATCCTTATTAAATGAAGAGAAATATTTCTGAGATAAACAACACAAACGCTACAACTTATATTTCGTGAGTCAAACTAAGGGGATATGCATTTTGATCTCCATCTCCAAATCCAAACCCCACTCCAATAGTATTTATAACTCACTTTTTTATTTAAAATGAAAGAATATACTTAATTAAAAAAAAAAAAGCCTCAAGATCGTGTCTGAAAAGAACTCGATCTCAACGAAATAACACTAGTTAGTAGTTAACAGAAAAAATTGATGAATTAGTTAATGGTTGAAATTAGAGGTGGCAAACGAGCCGGCCAGGCCCGACCCGGCCCATTTTAAGCGGGCCTAGACGTGCTTGGGCCGGCTGATTAATTTATTATCATGCCGGCCAATTTACTTAAACATTAAGCTCGGTCAGGCCCATGGCCCAAGCCCATATTGTGCCGGGCCGTGCTCGTGCCTACCCACTATAAAGCACGATTTTAAAATCTTAATTTGAATAAACAAAAATTAATTATATTTAACTATTTATAAAATTAAAATAAATTAAGTTCTACATGTTGTAGAGAAACTGAAATTGAGAAGAAATCGCTGTGTATTCTCATTGATAATAGGGGCCTCTTTATATAGAGGATTACAATGCATAGAATCTCAATCATACAAGGAAAGTAATCGTACATTGAATAGGAATCTAAATCCTTCTAATTTAACCCTATTACCAGTTTACCACTAGAGCAAGTAACCTAGAGTTTGGGCCAATCACAAATTAGGGTTTACTTGAACACTCCCCCTTATGTTGCCCAAACGCGGTGCTTCTCTCGTTGCCTCGTTAAAAATCTTGCCGAGTAACAAAAACCCAGTGGGACAAAAATAACCTCGGTCGAAGGGGAAAAAGAGCACAACACACCATTCACGTTTCGAGGTGAACATGTAGACATCTCCCCCTGATGACTACGATCATGAGAGTTCAGATAATTTCCGCAAGCCAATTCATGCCACATGTTTCTCGAACGTGGATTTAGGCAATAACTTAGTAAACAAGTCCGCCACATTATCCTCAGATCGAACCTAGTCCACTTTGGTATTTGAGAAGAGTCTGTTGTTGCTGATTATGCTTGGTGTTGTCGCTTTTGATGCAGCTTTGCTTCATTTGTTCAAAACGAACAACATTATCCTAAATGCTCGTAGGCTCACCTTGTGGTAGATTTCAAACCACAATTGTTCAAACATGCGTGATTATGGATCCAATCCATAAACATTCACGAACCACTTCGTGAAGAGAAATAATCTCTGCATGGTTCGAAGATATAGCGACTACGGTCGGTTCTGTAGACCTCCAAGATATCACGGTCTTTTCCCATGGTGAACACTTAACCAGTTTGGGAGCGACCTTTGTGTGGGTCAGAGAGGTACCAAGCATCAGCAAAACCTTCCAAAACACTTATATCGTTTTGGGATGGGGATAGAGAACGCAGTCCAGCTTTGGGGGCGTTTCTGGTGTGTGATGGGTTCGAATCCATCTTCTCTCTGTATGGATAGAACAAGCCCATATCAATCGTACATCTCAAGTACTGAAAGGTATCTTTTACAACAGTCAAAATGGCGTCGCGTTGGCTCAGAGCTATACCTTAGCTAACAAGTTCACTGCAAACGAAATGTCCAGTCCTGTGCATTGAGCTAAGTAGAATAATGCGCCTATTGTACTCAAGTAAGACACTTCTGCCTCTAACACATCTTCGTCATCATCCTTCAGACGAATAGGATCATTTTCAGGATCAAGACTAAGGACGATCATGGGGGTGCTTGAAGGTTTGACCTTGTCAAAATGCCTAAGCATCTATCAACACGATGCTCAAGTTTCAAATCGAGACATAATCGTGTTCTCCCAAAATCCTCCATCTCAAACTCGGATTTGAAGTGTTCAGTGGTTTCCCTTAACTCTTTAAGGGCTTCTAATGAAGATCATGTCCAACATGAATCACGATGGAATCTGAAACTTGTTATGGAAACACGTGGACATATCTCTTCCCAATCAAGTAGTCATTTTAGCGAGCGTTTTAACCTCTTTGTAAATGCGCTCCGTGGTCTAGAGCCTCTTGATTTGGGCAAATGAAGTTCACCATGAACATTCATGTATATTCTGTATCTAGATCCCTATAGAGATACGCAGTGACCACATTTGTAAGCTGCATGTTCAGTTATTCGGAAACTACCAAACTGACAGGGTAGTGGAGTGCAATGACATCCATTACGAGAGAATATGTCTCATCATAGTCGATTCCAGGGCGTTTTGTGAGAAGCCTTGCGCCATAAGGCGAGATTGCCATCTCTTTTTCTCATCACGTTTTCTAACGAAGATCCATTAGTCAATAAGTTTTATGTTACGAGGTGTTGGCATCACTGGCTCGAAAACCTTCCTCTTCGTTAGAGAATCCAACTTAACCTGGATCGCATCTTTCCATTTAGGCCAAATCTCTCTACGTTGGCATTCATTCATCAACAGAGCGTGGTTTGATATCATCGGACTCAACAAACTCATGTACAACGAAATGCGCGACTACATCATCAATTATGATGGAGTTTCTATCCCACGTCTAATTTACACTAGTGTAATTTTCATAGAGCTCTATATTCTCTGGAATAGGTTCTAATGTTGAGGCGTCCCCCAATGATAACCATAACCCGGAAGATTCTCATGAGACAGATTTTGAGTGTCGATGATCAAAGGATTGGAGTGTGCCAAAGCATCCTTCGAACCTACGGGCCTCCCACGCAACCTAGCTGGGGCCATGACCTGTAACACCAAATTGCCACTTTCTTGGGTGTTGGCGCCATGCCTACCTCCGTGCAGGGTGGCACTATGTCCTCTCGTAGGGACGTCATTCCTTGCAGGCTTGTTTGCAGCATATTTGTGTGATTTCGTCACTTTAACAGGGATCGAGATGAGACATAGTGGGGACAGGCCACGACAATTCTTGTCATTCCTGCTGAACATCCGTATTCTTATCTCCCCCTAACGACGGGAAGACTGTATCATCAAAGTGTCAACTTGAAAATCTAGCTGTAATGAGATCGACTTGCAAGGACATTAAGTGGCGGACGATTGTTGGAGTCTCAAATCTAACGTAGTTGCCCATTCTTCTGTAAGGACCTATCATAGAGCACTGTGGAGGCTCAATTGGCACATAAATGGCTCACTCAAATATACGTAAGTACGATACTTGTACCTAGTCACTAGCTGTAATGCAGAGGTACATTGAGTGGCGGTGAGTCGTAGACGAATTAGCATAGCTGCATGGGATATTGCATCACCCCAAGCGGATATAAGGAGATTGATGCGCATTAACAATGTCAGGACTACCATCGTAGTCGTTTCCGCAAGACCATTTGGGTGTGTACATGGGAATGTGATGTCCAACATCAGTCCCATTGCAATATCCATCGAAAGTCTTTCGATGTAAACTCTCTAGCATAGTCAAATCTAATTGACTAAATAGGATGATCTGGGGAGTGAGCCCGTTGTCATATGATATGTGCTAGGAGTGTAGCATAAGCAGCATTTATAGGTGGACAATGGCACAACACGTGACCAGCGTGTTTGCGTGTCAACCAACATCATGAAATATTTAAGTGTCTGCAAGTTTGTTGAATCAATCCACAGAATCCCCATGGATTCTATGTAAGAACAGAAAGAGTATGTTCATTTCCTTTGCAGAGGATGGTCTTAGTCCTAATTTCCCTAAGGAACGGGTTTTGTAAAACGAGTGAGAGGCTTTAGAAGCAACCAATTAGTATTTTGGTTAGGCTTGAGCTTCTGAAACGCTATTTGAAGCAAGTTGGTGATTGCAGCATCACCTGGGGCGCCGTCACCAAGATGGACGTTATCCATGGCGTTATGGATAGGGACTGCACCAGCCCTAGGCTGGTGGTGGACGGAGGCGGTGCCCTAGGCAGCTGCGTCGGTCACACTTAGTCCAGAAATCAACTTTTGATTCATCCTTCGTTTCGCTCGAAAGAAATAATGTCCATGTTTAGTAGACGGATCATCATATCATGACCAAGATGACCTATCCCGTCGTGACAGCACCAATATGTGTCTAAATCCAAGAGTTCTTCTCTCGTAACTTTATTGGATTTAATAGCTCGAATAGTGACATAAAGTCCACTAGAGAGACAAATAAACTTCTCTAAGATGCGCATTTGTTCGCAATCTTTAGAGTTATTGCAAAGGAACTCATTTCCTTTCTCTACATGCGTTTTCGTAAGGAATCCGTTGGCTATTCATAGGTGTGATTCTCCCTAGGAGCGTAGAGAGTTTATGTGACAGTAATTAAGGTGCCATTTGGCAAGTGGAATTTTGGCTATTCCATGTCCTTGAATTAATACTGATGGCCCAGCCATTGTAGTAAAAAAAGTCATATGCTCAGAATCAAAATGGAGTCATAATGAAAGGAACTCGAAATTTTATTCATAGGCCAGCGAAATTACATCATTGTCTCTTTGACCAATGAAAATCTAATCCAAAGTGCTAGCTAATGCAAAACAATGGTAGTCGTCTAACTTCTTTCGGTAATTCCAAAATAAATGTGAACAGGTGAGTAGAGAGATGTCGGTGGAGCAAGGGTCGCTTAAGTATCACTAATCTCATAACCTTCCTAGACATCACACTTACTTTGGGTGAGCCTACTTTGAAGAAATACTAAACCATTGACATCTACTATAAAAATATATGGCAATTGCCTATTACATCTCTTGGAAAATAAAAAGACTTAATCAAAATCACCAGTCTCTGGATCTTGGCCTTTGAAGTCTTCAACCCTTAGAGTGAGATCGTCATCTTGATCTTCTTGCTCCATGTAATTTGCTTCCCTTGCTTCACGATACGTCTTATACGCGTTAGCAACATTCTAGGGTGCATTACATGCTTTAGCCCAATGTCCGGACGCTCCACACCGAAGACAAGCATCATCATGGTCAGGCTCCCTTAATCGAGGTGCGCTTAGGGCGCGTTGAGGACGGCTATGATCCTTGGTGGTGCCACCACCATAGCCGGAGGCTCTACCTCTCTCTCTCTTCACACGTTGACCTCTACAGTTCCGTGCACGCCTATCTTGGTGATTTCCTTCCTCTTTGGGGCGAGAATATGGACCAGAACGTCCAGAATAATCCATTTCCTTAGGGTTTCGCTCCTGGCACCCTCCCTTAGGGGCGCGACTATAATTAGACTTCGAAATTGGTTTTTCTGCCACTGGTCTAGAGTTATAATTCTTCACAAGTATGTTGTCGTGTTTTTCAGCTACGTTCATGGTTCCAATAAGCTCATGAAATCTTGTGATGCGTCCGGCATTGACATCAATCCTATAGTTCTTGGCTATCATCAATGCAAAGACGGGGAAGGTAGAGAGAGTCTTCTCGATCAACATCGTATCAGTGATTTTCTGCCCACAGAAATCCATCAAAGACTTGATACGAAGTGCTTCCGAATTGTAGTCAAGTACATACTTGAAATCACAAAATCGGAGGCTATGCCATCTCACTTCTAAATCAGGAAGCAGGGAGTCACGAACGTTGCTAAAACGCTGCTCGAGTTCTACCGATAGTTTTCTGGGGTCTTCCTAATTAGGGTACTCATTTTGGAGCACGTCAGTCATGTGCCTTGTCAAGAGAATTATGGCTTTATCTTCATTGGCCTCTCTCGTAGCTCTATTCGCTTCAAAAGCGATAGCTTGTTGAGGAGTAACACGTTCTGACTTGGCTCTTGGATCGTACTCAGGATCCCATCAGCCTTAAGATGCTGGCGAACATCACGGACCCACTTGTGGTATCCTGCGCCTGTTGTCTCTAGTGGAGTGAAGCTCAACTTGTTCAAGTTACTCATCCTGGAAAACAACAAAAGATTAGCGTTAGTTTCAGAGCGAAAAAGGCTACCACGAAAAGGATAAAAATTTCTGAGTGTAGTCGCTTCCAGGAAATTAGGAATTTTCGAGTGTAGTCGCTTCCAAGAAATTCAATTCCAAGAGGGGTTGGATTAGATCGAAACAATGATATTTGCGGTCGATCATTTTATCTCAACAAACTCTAAGTTTGGAGGACTCTACAAGCTCCAAGCTTGGAGTGAGCACGAACCCCCACAGTTCGGTTTAATTTGGTCTCCCCTATGATGAAGAAAGGGGGTGTCGAAGAAGGGATGTTGGAAGTCCCCGAGAAAAACAAGAGGAAAGTAATAAAAACTTCAAAAAAAAAAAACGGAACTTTTAGAAAAGTTTACCTTGAAAAATTGCCGGAAATCTTGACCGGAAAAGTCGTCTGAAAAGTCGCCTGAAATCGGTCGAAAAAGTGGTCAGAATAGCCGCCTAAAAAATGGCAGGAAAAGTCGCATGAAAAATAGCCTGAAAAGTAGCCGGAAATTGGCCGGAAAAAGGTTGACTGACGTTGACCTGAGGGTTGACCGACAATGCTGACGTGGTAGGTTGACGTGGACGAGTTCTGGGCTGATGTGATTTGGGCAGAGAGCAGCGATTGTGGGCCTGAGGTCTGCTTCTGCCTCC